>VANL01000255.1:0-46784 GCA_006352455.1 Brachionus sp. 'Tiscar'
TTTTATTTTTTAAAAATTTCAAAATTTTTGAAAATTTTAGAAAAAATTAAAGTCAAGTCATGACTTTGACTTAAAAATATAAAAAAGTTTTAAGTCAAGTCATGACTTTGACTTAAATTTTTTCTAAAATTTTCAAAAATTTTTGGTTGCATTTACAGAACTGGGAAAATCTTGTGATTCTATTTTTTGTTTTGTACCAAATTTCACAGAACCAAAAAAAAAAATTAATCTAAGAATAAAAAAATATTCAATTTCTATATATTTTTGTAGACCAGACATTTTTTTTTAATAAATTAAAAAATTTTATTTAAAAATAAAATTCATTTAGAACTCTTGAGTATTATTTGTTTGACGAAAATGTTGGTCAAGACAAGTCAGAAGATAAAGAGCCAAAAGACAAGAGTCAGTACGACGAAAAAGTGCCGCGTAGTTTCCCACATTCAAAGCCACAGCAGGACAAAAATCTGAGCCCAAATCTAAAGACTTTGGTCGTGATTGCCTTAGCTGTTCTTTTGGTATTGTTTGCCGTGCATTGCACATGGGTCACATCCAACGCTTATTCAAGTCCAAGTATAGTACTCGCCACATACAGTGAATCCGGTAATAGACAAATTATTGACGATTTTCGCGAGGCCTACTATTGGCTTCGTAAAAATACTCAGGACGATGCCCGTGTAATGTCCTGGTGGGATTATGGATACCAAATAGCTGGAATGGGAAATCGAACAACACTAGTTGATAACAACACTTGGAATAACAGTCACATAGCTTTGGTTGGCAAAGCCATGTCATCAAATGAGACCGAAGCTTATAAAATAATGAGAGAACTGGATGTTGATTATGTGCTGGTCATTTTTGGCGGTCTAATTGGCTACTCGGGTGATGATATAAACAAATTTTTGTGGATGGTGAGAATAGCTGAGGGTGAGCACCCGAAAGACATCCGCGAGTCGGATTACTTTACCGAACAGGGTGAATTTAGAGTTGATTCTGGTGGTTCACAGACATTGCTTAATTGTCTCATGTACAAGCTGAGCTACTACCGTTTCGGAGAAATACAGGTCGATTATCGAACTCCACCCGGATTTGACCGAACCAGAAATGTAGAAATAGGAAACAAGAACTTTAGACTAGAACACCTGGAAGAGTAGATTAAAATATTTTGGGCTAATTTTTGGTTTAATTAAATTAAATTTAAGGGCTTTCACATCAGAACATTGGATTGTTAGAATTTTCCGTGTCAAGGAACCATCGAACAGAGTTGCTAACAAAGATTTGTTGAGAAAAATTAGAAGAAAAAAGTCGGTTCACTCGAAAAAAGGCAAGAAACGACAGGGGGTTATTAAAAATAAGCCTGTGGTCGTGAAAGGAAAATCAGCGACAATCAAAAAATAACTTATTTTACTATGTGTTTTGTTTTTTTTTTGTCTTTGGTTTTAAACTAATCAACGTTATTAATTAAATTAAATAGTGATAGATTTGATACGGTCCTTAAGATTATTAAAAACCGAATTGATTAAAAAAAGAAATTTTTTTTTTTTTAATTTTTCCAGTCAAATTTATTCTTGATCAGTTAAAAAATAAATATATGTTAACGAAAAGCCTAAAAGTTTTTATAAAATATTTTTAAATTTAATTTTTTTTATGCTTTATTTTTTTAACTTTAAATTAAAAGAAAAAAATTGTAAACAAAGATTAATCTTCAACGATAGCATAGGACATAAATGCATACACTAGAAGAAATTCATATAGGAGCTAAAGTTTTAGCGAAACAACATTTTGATAACTTTTTTATCTTCCTTGTTCTGTAAAATTTATCAATTGATTTAAAGATTGCATCACTCAAATTTATTCTTTGCAAAAATTCTGTAATTTAATTTTAAATCTAAAACATATACTATTTTGTTGTATTGAACAGTTCTTGCAAATAAAAAAATTGGGTGAATTAAATCAACTGATACAGTTTGCAGAACGAGTTTGGCATTGTGAATTTTGAAACAAAAAACAAAAACAAAAGCTTAAAATTAAAATAGCTTTTATTTATTTAGGTCCAGAACTTGATCTGAAAATTGTATCAGCTGATACAAAGCTTTTATCACTCATAATTTCGCTCTGCAAATAACCTGCATTATTATTTATTTTATTTTCTTATACATATATTATAATGCATAGTTACAGAGTTTTTGCACAGAATACAAGCTTAGTATTAGTTGATACAATTTTCAGTACAAGTTTTGGACCTAGATAAAAAATTTATTTCAATCTAAAATATTTTATTTTGTTTTTTGTTCCAAATTTCACAATGCAACAAAATGGCTGTTTAGTACCTGCACTTCGAAAATAATTACTTTCTGGGATAAATTATTTTTTGTTAAAAAAATAAAAATTCTGTCATGGACAAAAAGTTTACTTAATAAGTTTAAATTAATTAGTTTCTGTTTATTTTAATTTATATTTGTTGAAAAATATCTGTTTTATTATACAAAATTTAGATTTTAGCCTAAAAAATAAGGAAATAAAATTGAATAAAAATGTTTAATTTATTGTGAAAAGTTGTTCATTAGCAAACAGAGTGCAAGAATTTATAATTGTCGTACGTTGACAAGAAATCTGTTTTGATAAAAATATTCAACAATTTAGCGAAAGAATTTCAACCAATTTTTGAAACTATAGCCAATGTTATATCAGACTAAGATGGATTAATTGATGTTGAAGCGAGAGTTTTCAATGAAAATACAAATGATTTTAATCTAGACATTTAAGAAGATGATGAAAACAAAGTCTATAACAGCAATTATATAATTAACTTTAATTTATATTCAACTAACTAGTTAAGAGAATAGACCATCAGCTCTCAGAGATACACTAAGAAGAGTCATGGAAATGTCGCGCCGACAACGGGTACCAATACATATGTGCTTTGTTGATCCTAAAGCGGCATATGACTCGAATCGAAGTTGACAGAAAATCGCTCATGTTAGTATTGGAACAATATGACGTGTCAATGAAGCTACAGAACCTTATAAGAGCCTTGTATAAAGATACGGAGGGCGCAGTGCGTGTGAGTGGTGAGATGACTGACTGGTTTAGGGTGAAAGGTGGGCTAAGACAAGGATGCCTATTATCACCAGCGCTTTTTAATGTCTACATAGATTTCATAGCAAGAGGCGCTCTTAGTGGTTTAGAGTATCTTGGACTGGAAATTGAGTACTCAATGCCAGATGGTAAAATAGTGCTGGCCACGAAAGTGGCGGGGAAACAACGCATTATAGCACTTCTTTACGCAGATGACTTAGTACTGCTTTGTGAAAATGAAAAGGCTCTGTCCGATTGTATGAAACGGCTTGATGTGACCATGCTTAAGTGGAGACTCAAGATCAACATCAAGATGACAAAAAACTGCCCAATTTCATTAAAAAATCTTTTCAAAGTTTAATATTATACTGATATTTAGAAATACTTTATTTTTTTTTTATTATATACAAAATAATATTTTAATAGAAAAACTTTCGGTATTACATTCTAAGTTGAAATGGAGCCACAGAGCCATGCAATACGAAGCCTTCGTCCTCAAGTAGCTTTTCGTACATTTTTCCAGCACTTGGCGCCTTTGGTTCACTGTCTTGGGGCATTTTTTTTCTGCTCAAGCCCTCACTTCTAGCAGGCCATGTGGGAAAAATACTTGGATCAATTGGTTTTGGCGTTTCCTTGAAAAATTCATGTTTTAGTGCATCTTCAGCATTTATCCTTTTAGATGGATCATATGTCAAAAGTTTGTTGATTAATTCAAAGCCTTTGTCGCTTAAATATTTGCCAAATCTTGATCTCAGAGTGTTGTAGGGAAAATTTGGAAAGTTTAACTTTTGCGCCAATGGCAAATCTTTGAATCCTGGCCAAATTTTGTCAGTCGGCGTTCCCAAATCCTTAAAAATTTTGTCCAACTGATCTTTTTCATTTTTTCCCGGAAACAAAGCCTTCATAAGCATTAGTTCTCCAAATATACAGCCCACAGACCACATATCAATGGAAGTTGAGTATTTTTTTGTATTTAACAAAAGCTCCGGGCTACGATACCAAAGAGTTACTACAACTGGAGTGTATTCTTTTAATGGAGAGCCAAATTCTCTGGCTAAGCCAAAATCAGCAATTTTTAATATGCCTTTATGACTGAGCAACAAATTAGACGTTTTTAAGTCCCGGTGAATTATCCAGTTATCATGTAAATGAGCTATTCCGCTCAGTAATTGAAGCATTAGGCATTTTACTTCGGACATAAGAAAAGGATTTTTCATTCCATATTGCATCAAACTTTTAAGATCGTGCTCGACAAATTCCATGACCATATAAATTTTGTCCATGTTAGAACCAACGACAATTTCGCGAACCGAAACTATATTTGAATGTCGGCATTTGAGCAGTGTGTCAACTTCTCGCAGTGATGTTATCGGAAATCCATCTTTTTCCTTTTCCATTTTGAGCCGTTTAAGAGCTACTTGTTCATTGGTCTTTTTGTCCTTTGCTCTAAAAACAACACCATATGCTCCTTCTTCAATCTTGTTTAAACATTCAAATTCTTCCACACTGCGGCAACCTTGTGTTGCGCAATAATATGTAATTGGTTCCAGTGTAGCTTCTTCTGTTTGCTCGTTTTCGTCGATCATTTCTGGTCTTGTTTTTATTTCTTTCACATTTGGTGAAGTATTTTCACTGCTAACTAAATTAAAGTTTTTTTAAATTATTTTAATTTTTTTGTTTTATTTTAAATTTTTTAAAAATGTAAATAAAGTAATTTTTTTCAAAACTCTTAAAACTTAACTTTCTCTATAGTAAATATCAAGATATAATAAATTAATTACAATCGTACTCGGGTTATACAGT
The DNA here is from genome assembly GCA_006352455.1 of Brachionus sp. 'Tiscar'. Taxonomy (NCBI): domain Eukaryota; kingdom Metazoa; phylum Rotifera; class Eurotatoria; order Ploima; family Brachionidae; genus Brachionus; species Brachionus sp. 'Tiscar'. The sequence goes on from VANL01000255.1 coordinate 4,879, forward strand.
ATGTCACAAAAAGTTAGAATCAAACTGTAAAATATAAAAAAATTATTTTTACAATAAAAATTGTCGTTAAATTAAAAATTTTTATGCTTGAATTAGGTATCTGATTAAAGCTCATTTTTTCTCCTTTTGAATCAATTATAACACTTAAGCTTAAAAATAAATGGCAAAATAAAGATGGCAAATTTTAGGTCTTTTGAAAGATCAGACTAAGACTGAAAAAGAAATACAACCAAGCGGAATTTCCAAGCCACATGTAGGGTGAAAAACTCTTGAAACTGCGACTTACTATTTAAATCAAGTCTCATTTAAAAGACAATTTAATACTTGACCACTCTTCTTAGAACAATGGCAAAATCAAAATTATTCTATATGGTGAAGAAGATGGATCTGAATTTTTATGGTTATATGAAATTTTTCAAAATTTTCCAAATTTCAATTTAGACTTGTTAAAATTTAAATTTTATAGATAATTTAATAATTGTTAATTGCTTTTGCAGTTAACTCGACATAACTCATTTGATCTCGGATAGGTTCTTCCTTCTAGTAAATGAGTGTACCTAAGCATTTAAAATAAATTAATAAATAAAATTTTGGAATATACCATCCAAGCCATGTAAAAATTTTTTTTTACAATAAACTTAGATTTTTGACTCTAAACTAAGAGTAAGTGCAAAAGTTTACTTTTATTCTTAGAATAATTTCGAATTTCTTCTAGAATAAACTAAAAAAATTGTGGAGTTAAATTCGAAATTAAAAAAAATTAAAAATAAATTCTTATTCTAATTTTTAAATTTTTAAATTAGAAAATTTATTCATTTAAATTCTAATTACTTCTAATTTATTTTTAAACAAAAAGATACCTCTACAAGCAATAGAGGAGAAACACCAAAAAAATAATTAATTTTTTTATAGCTAGAATGCTTCACATTTTTTATTTTTTTTTGTTTTAAAAAAATCAATTAGAATGTTTTTCTTAATTTGATAATAAATTCTAAATTATAAAAAAAAAATTAAAAAATAAACTAGCTGATGAAAAGAAATTCCTCACGGTCTAAAATTTCACTAAAATTTCTATTTTTTTTTTTTAAATTCACTGAAAAATTTTAAATTTTACTTTAATCTAATTTAACATTTTGGTTAAAATTATTTAGTTTCAAATATGCTTTTCTTGTGGCTAAAAGGAGGGACTAAGCTTCCATTCCAACCGGCCAAAGCTTTGCCGAACTATATTTTAAATAAATAAAATTTCACAGTACAATATTATGATCTCATTCTTTTAGCAAGTCGCTATTATTTAACACTGTATAAAATATATGTTTAATTAAAGTTTAAATTCCATGGACAAATTTATATATTTTTTTTAAATAAAAAAGGGGAGAAAAATTAAATAGACAATTAAATATATATTGCCTTTTGATTGTGCTGCTAGATCAAATCTTTAACTTTTAAAGCTGTTTAATTAAAGAAGTATTTTTTCTATCAAATATTTTCTTAAGTATTCAAATAAACTTTACATAATTGGTTTTTGAAAATTCAAAGACTAACTGATGAGCTGATGAGAAAAATTTTAGAAAATTAAATTTTATTTGGAAAAAACTAATGTAAATAGTTTTTTTAGAATTTATATTGAAGTAAGTCATCACTGGCCATTATAAAATTAACTGTGAAAAGTAACCAAAAATAAAATAAACAGTAACTGAAGAAACATTAACATTAAATTAAATTTTTCCTAATTTTAGAATATTTTTATTTTACCTGATCTACTTCTGACATCTGTTTTTACTGAGACGCTTCTTTCGCTTAGATTTTCGGTGTCAGTTTTTAGACTAGATTTTCGAGGGGTGCCATCTCTAATCTCAGTTTCTTCTTCTGTATCAGTAACTGTTTCTTTGGATACCGTTCTAGAACGAGACTTGAAACGTTTAGCAGAATTTGTCATAGATTGTGTATTTTCACTAGATTTCGCTTCAATTTCTATGTCAGATTCTTCATCACTAACTACTTCACTAACTTCAGCTTCTTTTAGAATTCGTTTAGATCTAACCCCTTGATCTTTTTTAATATCTGACGGAGATTTTTTTGAATCATGCTTTGAATTTTGATCCTTTGGTCTTCTCATGTCATTTAGTTTTTCTCTCAAATCTCCGTATTTAGTTTTTTCGCTTGAATTAATTTCAATGGGGTCGTGATTACGAATTTTTTTTGAATGACGTCTAGAAGGAGATCGACTTCTGCTTTTAGACATTTTATAAATATCTATTTAATATTTTTTCAAAATTAATTTTTAAATGAAATTATTCCAAATAAATTCAAAAATATATGTTGACATGTTTATTGTCTTATTTAAAAAAAAACAAAATTTTAAATTATTTTATGTTCACTATTTTTATTTGAAATTAAGAATTTTTTTTAAAATTAAATATTAATTTTATTAAGTTTTTTTTAGATTATTGGATTGCTTTAATTTTTTTCAAGAAAATTAAGTCTGTCAATTAATTGTTAAAAAGATAAAAGCTCAGTCAATTGAATTTTTCATCATCTTTTACAAGTTAGTTAAATGAACACCAGGCAAGTGTTCCTAACTTGAAATACGACGCAAATTACATCATCATAGCTTTTTTAGAAATTTATTTTGCTCAATTGTAAACTAATTCATTTGGTAAAAATTAAAAATAATCAACTAAAATAAAAATTTGAAATAAATAAACATGATAGACTTGAAAGAAAAAAAATTAAGTTCAAGATTAAAAAGGACTCTTGAAACTAAATTTTTGCGATTTTAATTAATTTTTTAAAGTAATTTTTTTTGTCTTTTTTTTTTTAATATTTTAGTGATACTATTTAATCAAATAAAAATTCAAGAAAAATTTTTTTTTTCAAACGTTTAATTTTTAAGGTTAATCAAAAATTCATTTTTTTAACTTAATTGTTAAAAGTATACAAAATAAAGATTAATAAAATTGATATAGAATACTAAAAAAATCGATAATTTCTATTTATTTTGTTAGTATTAGTAATTGTTTACTTAGGTATCAAATCTTTTTTCATCGCCAAACTCGTCACACCAGTCTAAAAAGTGATGTATATAGCAGAATTAGTGTTTCAACCAGCAAGTAAAAGATCTTCTTATTTGCCCCCGTTTAAAGTAATGCCAAAATGTTTCAAAATATTTTAAAGTTTTCATTTTATATTGATTGGCAATGTGATCAGAGTTAGATCATATATGTGCTTACTTAAGCTTCTCTGAAAGATTGTGAGTCATTTAAAAAATTGTGAATTAATATAGTGCAGAAATCTGGTTAAATTTAACATTTTTTAAAATGTTTAAATTATTAAATAGATAAGAAGATTGAAGCCAAAGTTATTTATTAAAAAAAAGAAGAGTTAAGCTGATAAAACACATTTTAGTTTTATCTGATTTCATTTTTTAATTGATTAGGTCGGCTTTTTGAAATTCAGATACAAATTAAACAAAAAATTTTCCTTTTATGATAGATTAAAATTAATGAAAATAAAATATATTTAAATAAGTACTTTAACATACTTTGTTGCAGCTTTTATCTTGATATAATTTTTCTCATGTAAAAAAAAGATAAAAATTAAAACATTAAATAAAATTCTAATTAATTATTGATTTGATTTACAAAAAAACAGAAGTAAAATATTTATTTTAGTTAAAAAGTTTGCAAAAAAGTATTCTATAGTACTTTTTTAAATATATTTTATTTTAATAAATTTTTTTTAGAATTTCTCAATACCCATTTTTTCACTGAACATTATGTGTCTCCATATATTAAAGCATTCAATTATTTTGACCGTAAGTCATAGAAAGTATTAGTTTACACTACTTATGTAATAAATGAGATTTAAAAAAAATATTCAAATTATTTTTCAAACATTTCAAGTGAAGTTTAATTGACCAAGTAAACAATATCAACAAAAATAATTAAAATAAGCTTGAATTTATCAAAATTTGTTTATATTTTTAAAAAATTCAATATGGAGATTTAAATAAAGGTATAAACTAAAACTTAAACACCAAGCCTGACTGTAAAAAGTATAATTTTAGAAGAAACTTGCGAGGAAGAGTAAGAAAATGTTTCATAAAAAGGGTTTCTAGTGTTTGGAATAAGCTGCCAGATGAAATTGAGAGTGAAATTTGTCTAAACATTTTTAAAGCGAAGATTGGCGTTTAAATGGTGAAGCACTTTGAATCTATTGCTTGCACTAGCTCCAAGTTGCAGTAATTACTAATACTACTACTCCTAATAGTCATAAATGTCTGAAAGCCTCTTCACATTGGTACTGCTAATATTTTCAAAATAAATTTGAATTAAAAAATTAATAATAACGAAAAAAATTGAAAATCCAAATAATAATTATTTTTTAATCCTAAAAAAATGTTTTTTTAGAGGTTAATGAATCGAGTTGATCATCTACACCACATTTATTACCCAGTCAAAACTAGTTCCACATTTGAAAGGGGTTTAAAAGTAAATAAAAATTTTAAAATGAATTGAAAAGTTGTGAAAAATTTATTTTAAAAAATTTGAAAAGCTACAAAATACTGTTTTCATAGTAGCTTAAACTAGTAGTAATTTTTAGAAAAAGACTAATTTATGAATTTATTTCAAATTTACCTTTTTTTTTTACTCTACCTATGTACAGATATGAACTAGTTTCGTTGACAAAAGCCCCGCCTTAATACTAATAAAATATTTTATTTTTATCGGTCAAATTAAAATATTCTCTAAGGTCTATCATACATTTTATTAATATTAAAATAAAGCCTATAATATATTCTTTATAATTTCAAATAAAAATGCCAATTTGTGGTGGTCGAAGAACACGCCGAGCCTTAGCCAGGCTACCATACACTTTAAACTTTGTTCTAATTGCTTTGGGGATTTTCACTCTTCTGGCAATGAGCATTGTAATAATTATATTCGAAGAATTTACAGCATTTACCGATTACACTCAACAATGGATTGAATTTAATTTTTTCATTCACTATTGGGACAAATTGACAATTGCAAGAGTTTATCTATCGTTTTTGTTAATATATGGTGCAGTAATAGCTGGAAGTAATTAAAAAAAATTAAAAAAAATTTTTATTTTTAAATTAAAAAATAAATTAAGTTGGAGCTATTCAAATTTATGGAATGAGAAAAGTCAACTTGAGTTTTCTTCATTTAGCGCCACTATTGCTGATATTCGTAGCTGTTGTTACAGTTTTAGGCGCAATTGCTTGGCTTATCGTCACAGCTGTAAATTACAACGAAGGCTTTTTGGCAACTGGTGGATTCATTTTCGAAAGAATGAGATTTAAGGGAAATGTTTGGAAAGATTTGATTTATAGAGAACAATCGTTTAGATTGGTAACTGAGAATCTGGTGCCACTTAAAGCTCCAATTTTGAAAATATGGGTTCATCAAAGAGAAAGAGATTTTTCGTGCTGTGGATGGGACTCTTACATGGACTATGCTAAAGGAAACTATTCTGACCTGCCCGAATCCTGTTGTCAACGAGTAAATAAATTGAAAGTTTTTTTTTATAAAATATTTTATTAAATTTTATTTAGAGAAAAAGAGTTTATGGATGCGCCAATGATTTTTTGAATGTTGACAGAAGCGAGGTCATAAATACAAGAGGTTGCAGAGATATAATGTATTCTTGGTACCGTGCAGGTTTTATCGAGAATATAATAATGTCCATTATCGGAATTGGCATAGGAGCATTCCAGTTTTATCTGTATACACTGAATAGACGTGAATACTACAGAGTGCTAGATGAGTTGGACGATATGAGAAAGCCAATGATGAACACGACTATGTCGATGAGCACAATTAATAGCAAGATGTCTGGAGGAGGGCAAGGAAGTGGCCACATGATAAATTTCGGACCGAGACCTTCGGTCAAGTACTCTCAAAAATCAGCACCGTCAATGAATGAGAACATTTATAATAATAGTACTGGGTCTGCTGGTGCAACTAGTGGCGGTTATCTGCCACAATTAAATGCGGCTAATTTTTCAAATCCATTGCAAAGTATACAAAATATGGATGGAAGATTTAGTTTTAAGAAACCACCCAACACAACTCCATCGAATAGATTTTTGATTGAAGAACCTCAAAATTAAACATAAATATGTATATAAAATCCATATTAATTTTTGATCATTCCATAAATTGTTTTTTTTTCTTTTTAATTTTATTTTTTAGAATCTCGAAATAAAAAGCTAATTTTAGATTTTATCATTTAGTAAAGTATTCAATGAAAACAATAAATTAATTTTTTTTTGTTATCATCATTCTTACAATTTAAGTTATTTAGAAGTTATATTGTTAAAAATAATTTGAAAGAAATATGTTTATCAGACAATTTAAATGGGTTGAATTCTGCAAAAATTTAATGCATACATTTTTGGAAGCTTTTAAAGATTAATTTTAAAAGACTGTTTCACTTCAGCTTCTAACTGTGCTTAATTTTGACAAATAAAAATTTGCCTTTATTAGGTTGCTTAAATCTCATCCGAGATTAATTTTTTTTAGTCAATTTTATGCATCATTTTGCTCTTTTAAATGATGCTCCTTTAGATTACCATTTGTTCCGATTCATGCAGCACTTACTCAGTGAAAAAAGTTACACAGCATTGGAGATCAAAAAAGACATAAGCCAATAGTTCACCTCAAAACCAGCCAGCTTTTACGAAAGAGGGACTGAAAGATGATTATTTCTAGCGAAGGAAATTACTTTAGTGTCTAATAATATTTTATTTTATTTTTTAATGAATAAATAGAGTCTCGAAAACAAACGAAAATCATTATTAAACAACCTAATAGGAATTTTGGTTTAACACTCAAAAACCGGAAGGGTTTTTTCGACCCTCTGTGTAACCTTTTCCTTTTTATTCTTTAAAAATAAGCATATTTTGGAACAAAAATTAATTAATATTAGTATTTTTTGATTTTAAATTTCTGATTGAAAAAAAAAATTACAAAAATTATTATATTTATTTTCCTAAGGACAAATAAAAGATGTAACACAAATCGTCGAAAAACTCCTCCGGTCTTTAAGTGTTAAAAAAAATACAAACTTAATCAAGCTGTTTCAGTTTATGTTAAAAAAATTTTACAGACCTCATAAGTCAAAAAATTGATTAATTTTTAAAATATGAAAATATAAAAAAAAAAGAAAAAATAATCTTTTTCTCCTCTGTAAATTGGTATAAAATTTTAGCAAATCATTGTGTAAAAATCAAAAATTTCAAAGCGAATATTGATTAATAAAGTTTTTGGAATGGTGAATGGCAAAACCTGTCAAAAGAATAAATATACTTAAGATACTACTTATACTAGAACATTTGCATTAATCTTTGTGTCATCAATTTATGTTAAACTGTTTTCATCTTATGACTATTGTCATTAATAAAAATAAAAAAACTAAAAAATTTTTCAAAACGAAATTTTGTTTTACCATGAAAATGGTGACAAATGCTTCAAACTACTTTCACATCAATCGATAAGAAAATATTTCAACTAGTTGACTTAAAATTGTCATTAAATTTCTAAAATGAGATAAAAATAGCCATTTTAGCTGTCAAAAATATAAAAAAATTTTCAATTTTTATGCAATTACCATAAATTTAGTTATTAAAAAAGTTCAATGCTTGATAAATTTTGACAGCTAAAATGGCTATTTTTATCTCATCTCTAAAACATAATTAATAAAGCTTTATTATTTAAAATATATTTTAATTCATCATAAATATTTTTTATTAAAAACTTTAATTAAAGTAAAATATGAATTTTTTTTATTTGAAAAAAAAAACTAGAAAGTAAAAAAAAGCTTTTTTAAGCTGATATACTTAACATTCTACAGATAAGTAATATGTTTAAATAAGATAAATGAAAAATCACTAAAAACTAACCTAAAAATTCAGTATAAAGTAATATTTGTTTTTTTAAAAAATAATTAAGCAATTTTATTTGAAACGTCATTTCAAATTCATGTTTTTCATGATTTTGAAAAATATTTAATCTAATTTTTTATTTTAATTTCTTTAGAGATAAACAAAAGTCAAAACATTTGGTTTCCTAGAGATGTTTTTTTTTATAAAATTTTAAATTTTTTGTTAGCTATATAATTTTGAGAAAAAAAATTTTGTTTTATTTACTCGATTTGATTTATTTCATGAGAGTATTTCGATTATTTTTTGAATGGAAACTAACGAACCCAATTGAGTAGATCATAATTTATTTTGTGAATAATCAAATTTGCCAATTAATAAAATTTGAATGTAAAAAAAATCTTATTTAATCACGTCAGTGAACATACATTCTTACAACTGAGCATAAATTATTGCAAATTTTGAAATTTATTATGAAATGGAATTTTCAATTATTTTTTTGTTGTGTTTTTTTTTCTTTATATTTTGATTTTTTTTTTCCTATTGAGATAACTTTTATTCTAACATTTTAGATAATGTCAGAGAACATATTTCTATTCGTTCCGAATATAATCGGCTATGTTCGCATTTTCTTGGCAATTATTTCATTCTATTTCATGCCTACGTGTCCCAAAGTGTCGATTTTTTGTTACCTGCTAAGTGGTCTCTTGGACGCTTTTGACGGTCATGCCGCAAGATACCTTAATCAGGGCACAAAGTTTGGCGCCATGCTGGACATGTTGACTGATCGCTGTGCCACCATGTGCTTATGTGTTGTTCTATCCATGTTCTATCCGAATTGGGCTATTTTCTTTCAGCTGTCAATGTCTTTGGACATGGCCTCACACTGGTTGCACATGCATTCTTCAATGATGAAGGGCTCAACTAGTCATAAGACCATTGATCTATCTGGCAATCCAATACTGCGCATCTACTACACCTCTAGAGTTAATAAAAATAAAATAAAATTAGAAAAATATTTTTTTAAATCTAAAATTTAGGCATTTTTATTTTTTATGTGTGCAGGAAATGAGCTTTTTTTCTCAATGCTATATTTGCTTAACTTTTATGAGGGTCCAACAGGTAATTTTCTTTCTAAACTTTAAAAAAAAATATGAGTAATAAAATATTTTTAGTGATTGGATCTCTAGGTTTGTTCAGACTCGTTTTTTACTTATCGACTCCTGTGGCTCTCGGAAAGGCTGCTATAAGTGGCGTGCATTTGGTCACTGCGGCTAGAAATATTGCAGCAATTGACGAAGACGAACGCCAAGCCCAAACAAGTGTGAAAAAAGATTAAAATTTATTAATACAATAATTAACTCCGAATTAAGATAGAAATTAATATTTTATTTTAAAGATGAATTCAAAAAATGAAATCAATATGAATCTCTAAACTAAAATAGTTATTAATATAATAGGTCATATAAAACGAGATTGATGTTTTATGGTTTGAGTTTTTAATTATTTTTATGTTCCTAAATTTGACCAGTTATACTTTTTCAAATTAGTTTTATGTTTTTTTTTTAAATAAAAAAATTTTAGTCTCTTAATACTTGTTTTTTTTTTAAATTAATTTATTCAACAAGCTTATCTATAAGTTGAAATAGTTTTTAATTACTTATAAATTACCACTGATCAATATGCCAATATATGGAGGAGAAAAAATGAATTTTTTATGACAATCTTTAAGCAAAGATAAGAAACAGAAGAAGCCATTCCAATAATCAGAATTTATCCATTTTCCTTTTTGAAAGTAAAATTTAGAAAAAAAAAACCAACTAATTCATACTCTAAAGAAATTTGATTTTAATAAATAATTTCTAGAAATTTAATTATTTTTATTCTTAAATTTTTTTTTTTTTATTTAAAGTTAGAAGATTGTTTGGAATAGATAAATTTTCAATTTTTGTTGAATAGAGGTCTTAGAGTAAACTTTAACTCAGGCTAACATTGATATTTTAAAGCAACTAATTATCTTTAAAATGTGTCAATTAAAAAACAATTTTAAATACTTCTTTAATTATTAAATTCTGATTATGGCTAATAAGATATTTAGTAAGTTAACACTCTCGAATATATTGCTGAAAATTTGATTTTAAAAAATTTCAAGTAGATTTTTATTTTAATTTTAAAACTTAAATATTTAAAAATGCATTTTTTGACCTATTTCTTAGTTTTAAGTTTAAAATTTTAGAATTTTTTTTTTAAAAATTAAAATAATTAGTATTTTAGAAATTATTTATTTGATCAAATTTTTTTTAGGTCATTTTTAGGTACTAACATTCAAAAAAAAAGAGTTAAAGTGAGTGAAATTTAGAATAGAAAATTTTCTTTTTAACAAGATTTTAGATTTTTTTTATTGTGAAAAATATTTTTTAAATTTTATTGTAATGTCTCGAATTTTGGAATAAATAAAACAATTTAATTTAGTTGAAAGTTTAATGGAATCCGAAGTTAAGAAGTGGTTTATAAAGGAGTTAGAACAAGTGTTCCAACTGCAGTTAATCTTAGAATATGCAGCTCTAAATAATATATACAGACAGGATGATTCATGAGGTTCTTACATATTACCGAAAAATGTGTATTTTTTAAATTTAAAAAATAAAATAGAGAAAAAAACTGTTCCTTGGCTTTTAAACTGATCCTTAGACACTTGGTCAAAAAAATATTCAAAATTCAAATTTTCATTGTATTTTATAATTAAATAAATTTTTGAATTCTTTTTTTAGAAAAAAAAAACAAGTAAAACAATTCAACCATTTAGTCAAGAAGCGTATATTTTATTTGCTTTTTAGTTATTGTACAATAAAGCATTAACATTTTGGTTTTTTCATCTTTTCTCATAACTTAGTTTTTTTGTTAAATTTTGATTATTTTTTTTTATCAAGACGTTTGTGATACGTTATCTTTTATTTTTTACAAATAGAATAATATGCTTAAATTGAAAAAAAAATAAAAACTTTATCTAAAAAAAAAAAAATGAATGTGAATACAACAAGAAAATGAATACCGTGAATCTGATGATTAAGACATAAATTTGTTCCAGCAATTATGTAAAAAAAAAACTTAAATAAAATGAAAAAAAAAAAATTATTTTAATCGTTTAGTTTAATTATTTTGATCAAAATGGATTGATTCGAATTCCAATCATATTAAAATTCCAAGAGCCTCTATTGAACACAATTGTTTCCATAGATTCTAGCAAACACTTGAATATCTTTTTGATTGATCTGCATTCGAATTTCTTTCTTTTTATGGCAAACAATAAACAAAATTTGTATACTCATTCATTACTTTTACACCATTTACCTGCATTATATATAAATAGATAAAGAAGGAGCCAAATTTTAACAATTGTAAAAGTTATCTTTTAAAATTTTTTTGATTCAACCATGGCTACTTACAGCTCTGTCTCTGCAAATCAATTGGCCCGAGCCACCCCAACTTACCGAACCATTGGCTCGTTCACCAGCTTGGCAAACGACCAAGCCAACTACAGCTCTGCTTATGCCCAAGAGAACAGCGGCAATTGCAAATTTTTGCCTCCAATTTCTTTAGATCAGTATAAATTGAACAACGATCCAAATCCAGAAGTGATCCGCAAGAAGCCAAGTGAAAAAATCCGCTACAGACAAGACGTAGCTATTCGATTTTTGGAGCCACCACAGCCACCAAAACACGGTGAAATTGTTGTTAGACAATTGCCAAACCGTCAAATCGCTCCAGCCCCACCACTAGTTGTGCGTCAAGCTCCACCAAAACCAGCTACTCCAGCTCCATTGGTCCTTCGCGAAGCTCCACCTCCACCACCACCAAGAATTCCAGATCAAACCGTATTGGTACCAGGTAAAGTTTTGGCACCACCAGCCAGAAAAGTAGTCGTTGAACGATTGCCACCAATTCCACCAAAACCTCAACAAATTTTCATCGAAAAATGGCTTCCATTTAAACAACAAAAAAGACGTGTTGTTTACCACAGAGCTGATCCAGATTGTGTGTTGCCAAATCCAAGAAATTTGGTCATTCAATGGGAAGCTCCAGAAGTAGAAGTTACTCGTGAGTACAAAAATTTGGGCACTCAATTGGCCGATCCAGAAGAATATGTTAGAAGACATGGCTCTGAACTGTTGAGACACGAAGAGTTCACTTCTGCTGCCTCCAGAATTGGTGCTCCAGAGGACGTCACTCGCTCCGACAGTCATCGCGAATTGGGCTTGCCAGAATTGGAAGGCGATGTCGAAGCCTTGAGATTGGTCGACTTGGACAGATCTGGCCTGAACGAGTACAGATCATACTTGAGCGGTTTGGGAGTCTCTTATGACGCTAGTGCTTTCAGCTCATCTGCCAGTCCATACGGTTTTATCAACTCAGCAGAATCAGGCAATTTAATCTCAATTAATGAAGCTCAATCAATTGCAAATAATTATAATGCTGGCTCAGAGAAACCAGTCACTGAGGCCGAACTAAGAGCCTACTTTAACACCATTGACTCAAATGGTGATGGCAAAATAAGCTTTGAGGAATTTAAAGCTGCTGCTGCATCAGGCACCCTCTAAATTAAATTAAAATAACTATTTTTTTTTTCATAAAGTAGTTAAATTAATTTTATTCAAATCATTAAAAATTTTTAAAAATTAATTTATTTTTTAATTTATTATTTATTGATAAAATAGACTCTTAATATTTGATAAGAACAAATTTAGTAAATTCCCCACAATTTTAATAAAACAATAATATTTTAAGAATAAAAACAATTTTTTTATTTGACAAGTAATTTATTAAGTTTATATTAACTAAATATGAAATGTTACATTTTTATGGAAAATTACTAACAACCGATCAAATAACTAATAATGGATATTTTTATTGTATATTGGGATCTAAAAGCGGGTTAAAAAATACATGATAATAATTAGAAAAAACCTTAATTTTAAAAATGGCTACTATTTAATTCAGTAATAATTTAGTATCTAATTTTGATAATATCTATTTTATTTTATTGGCACCTAATTTATTTAATCAATATCTAAACTAAACTTTAAGTATCTAATTTAATTCATTGAGTATCAAATCAACATATGTAATTTTGATAAATTAATAAATTAATATGATCGATTTTTTATATAAATTTGTCACACTAAAACTAAAATTTTTGAAAAAACATTACAAAATATTAAAATGATCAACAATTCAAATTGGCAATTGGGTGTGTGTTCATGTCCTTATTGGAACAAAAACTATGTGTGCAAGCATACAGTCGGTATAGCCAACAAACTCGATTTAAATACTTTTCCTGGATTAAATCTAAATATCGAAGCGAATGCAAAATTTTTTTCTCACATTTTTTTTATTTTTATTTTACCTGAGTGTGATATTTTATTTTTTATTTGATACAAATATTATTTTATTAGATACTATGAAATATTATTAGATATTTTTTTTTATCTTTATTAGATATAGATTAAAATAAATTAGATACTAAAATAATTTGTAGCCATTTTAAAATTTTTTATTTAAATATTATGAACGAATTTGACAAAACCAAAACAGGAGTTTTAATACATTTTAAACAGAGTTGTTTTTAAGTCACAAGTCTTAAGTCAAGTCAACTAATTTTCTGATTTTAAAACTAAAAAATAAATATGATTCTTGACTTTAATCCAAAAAAAATCATTAATAATTTTTATTAATTTAAATAGAGCTTTAAATAAATTTTGTTCCAAGACAAATAAAAGAGCTTTTTATTATTTAAAAATTTTGTTATATTAACAAAATTTTCAGCTCATCTCAATTAATATTTAAAATAATAAATCATGTTTATTTTTTAGTTTTAAAATCAGAAAATTATTTGACTTAACTAAACTTGACTAAAAAAATAAAAAAAATTTAAGTCAAGTCATAACTTTGATTTAAATTTTTGTGACTTAGACTTAAAACTGTGACTTAAAAATAAGTCAGATTTTAAAACACATAAGCCATCAATAATTTCATGTACCTTGTAAAATTGAAATTTATATTTTATCTATTTATTTATTCAATAAACGTAATAATGCTTAAATAATGGGGAAGTATGTCTCGAGTATCAAAAATTAAGGTAGAATTAGTCCCCAAAATTGGGGGGGGGGATTTGACCTATAAAATTAATCTTAAATTAGATATCAGTTATAAATAAAAAATAGTCCCAAGAATAAAAATATTTTCGAAAAGTTGGCTTCTCGAATCAAAGTCAAGAGGGATTTTTCTCGTTAGAGTAAATAAAAAATAAATTTTTCATAACAATTTACATACATTTATTCAGACTTATATAAAAGTCAGGACAAAAAAAGTCTAAACAAGTCAATACTTGCAGATGACTTGCAATGACTTTATTTTTACAAGTCTTAAAATTTTATAATATTGAATTGACCTTCCTGATTCTGGAAAAAGGACAAGTTGAGAGCTTTAAAGTTTGTACAGCAGTCAGACAAGAGTGCGTTCTCTCCCTAACACTATTCCTAATATTGATTGACTATGTCATGAAGAAAACAACTACCAGTGCTAGGGGTATACAATGGGGATTAACAATCAAGCTTGAAGATTTAGACTTTGCGGATGATCTGGTGGTAATATCTAATAAGTAAACACATTTGCATATGAAGACCCAAAATTTGTGGAACAACGCTAAACCAACTGGACTCGAAATTAATGAAGCTTAAACGAAAATTATGTGCGTAAACGCCAATTTGGAAACCCCGATCACCACCTATGGTAAGACCACTAAAACATGAGATGGAAATCAACCTTCTACAGCAAGGAAACAAAACTCAAACTGTACTACACCGTGGTAAAAGCAAAACTTATGTACGGTAGTGAGTGTTGAGAAATATCTGAATCTGATAGAAAAAAGCTTGAACAACTTCCACACTGAATGCCTGTGAAGGATTCTAAAGGTTCACTGGTCTGAGACATGGAGCGTAAATTTGATTTGTTCAATTTTATTAACAAGATCCTCATTGAAATCGAAAAGAAGCAAGGAAAGAGTGGACTTGCTGTATTTAAGCATTAATGTATCAATTGAAAATAAGTGATTCAATAAAATTTAGTTTAGTTTATTGAATAAATATAAATGGCATAATTGTTCAAATACACCTTAATTTACCTTGGTTCACGTATGTCTGTCAATTACTTTATTAGATATATGAAATGAAAGACAGGAAAAGTTTATTCTAAAATAAGATTTATGATCAATTCAAAAATTTTATTCAAGGTGAGAATATTTTTAAGATACTAAATATTAGTTAATTTAAAAAGAATAAATTAGATGTGAATTTTTTTGTTAATTTATATGACTCTAAAAAAAATAAAATTAAAAATATTAGAACGAATTAATTTTTTTAATTAAAAAATTATGATTTTATTTATATAAATTTAAAAGTTGAAAAATATTTTCTATTCAAGCTTTTTGATTTTGCTCAATTTTTTAAATTAAAGTCAAGCATTAATGTGATTACCAAGTATCTGAATCGCTGAATATCACATTAATTTTTCAAGTGGTTTTTGAGATAAAGGTTTGCCGACATTTTTTTCAAAAAAATTTATAAAGAAACTTTTTTATTTTAAATAAATTTGGCTCTTCAAGTTTCTAGAGTATATTTTAAAAAATATAACTGTAAATTTTGAATTTAAATAAAATTAAAACGATTTATTAATGCATGCATAAATTTTTCTTGATGGAACACAAACGATTAATATAAAATACACAATTAAATAATATCTTAAGATTATATTTTATCAAAAATTTAAAAATTCCAATTAATGTCACTAAAAATAGCCGCTTACTCCTTAAGAATTCCATTTTATCTCATCACTGTTTCTTATGAGTTTTATTTGTTAGTAAATTCTCCTTCCTATCATGATACTATTTTGATATTTTTTTTTTCTAAATTCTGTGCGCAATTCAAGAGGCTATCTTTCCAAAAATATATAAAAATAAATTTAGATTTCGAATAAATATTTGAATGTTAGCTTAAAAGTCAAAAAAACTTTTTATTTTATTTTTTTCGCCTCTTTTCTAAAAGTTGAGGCTTATTAGCATCGTTCAAGGTTAAATTAGCTCATCTAAAGTCTTTATTTAATAGAATATTTCAATTTCAATTCGGCACGCTATGTTATAACAGTTTTTAATTTAAATTTAATTGAAAACAAATCATGTTATCTTTTAAAAAGCGATAAACTCCTGTATAAAAACTAATGTTTTACTTTTAAAAATTTTAAAACTAAGCTAAAGATAGAAAGAATGGAATGCGTTTTGGAAAAAGTGGGATCATTTGGAAAATTTCAAAAATGCTCATTATTAGTTATTGGCATTGTGTCAATGATTAGCGCAATGACTGTTTTTTCAACGGTTTTTTTACTTGCTGAACCAAATATAGTTTGTATTGATTTGAGAACCAATCAGACTATAAGCAACTCATCGAATCAGTGTCAGCTCTGGGAATCACACAACAAGACCAACTACATGTGCAAAATAGTGCCTAGTGCTTACGGATCAACCATTGTTTCAGACTGGAGCCTTGTTTGCAGCAGATCCATATTAATGAGTCTAATTCAAACATTTTACATGATAGGCACCATATTTTCTTTCATACTTGGTTATTTGGCTGACAAACGTGGACGCAAAAAGACCTGTATTTTGGCCGCCACAGCCATAATGTTAGTCTATCTAATCAACAACATTATCAATTTAGAATTGCTTGGCATTGAAACAAAAACTCGTTACATTATATTTTTAATTTCACAATTAATCAATGGAATGATGAATTTGGGAATCTTTTCCATTGTTTTCATACTCTTATTTGAAATAACTTCTTTTAAGTATCACACACTGGTCTCAAATATAAATTTGTACTTATACGTCTTGGCTCAATTGATAATTTGCCTAGTGAGCTATATATTTCGAGATTGGTTGGCCATCAATTGGTTTATTGGATCATTTAGTGCAATTGTGTTGTTGTTGAGCGTGTTTTTTTTGCCAGAATCTCCCAGTTTTTATATAGCAACCCAAGACTACAAGTCAGCACATTCACTTTTGGAAAAGATAGCTCATATCAATGGAAAAAAAAGCTTCATGGCCTATGAAGATTTCGAGGCCCAAATGATCACAATGAATCAAAATCGTCTCACTTGCAAAAAAATTTCCGCTTTTTCCTACACGTTTCATTCAAAATTTCGTCTTTTTAAAACATTTGCACTTGCAGTAATATATTTTTGTCTTACTCTAACCTACTATGGAGTAAGTTTGGGTAATTAATTTATAAAAAAATCACAAAAAAAAATAAATAAATTTTTTTTAAATTTTATTTAAGGAATAACATCAGTCGGAGATCTAAACCCGTATTTGACATATATCTTATCAGCAATGGCCGAAGCTATAGGCTACATGAGTTGTCATTTGAATGAAAAACTAAGAAGAAAATATGTTTACATTGGGTTTTTGTTTATAGCCAGTGTAATGTGCTTGCTGGTGGCCATGTTTCCGACTGAAAAAAATAATTCTCTTCTAATAACTGTATTTGCTTTGATTGGAAAGGCAATGGCCTCCGGAGCCTTCAATATATCATATAATTACACCAGTGCGATGTTTCCAGCAATTGTGAGAAACACTTTGAGTTTGTCAGTGTCATGTGTGGGAAGAGGTGGTTCAATTATTTCACCTATCATTAATTTGCTGGGAAACAAAGTTTGGAAGCCATTACCCTATATAATTTTTAGTTCTTCTTCGTTGGTTGGATGTTTTTTAATTGCTAGTTTACCTGAACCTAAAGGATTTGAATGAATCTTATATTCAATGAATAAAATTTTTGACTATCTTATTAAAATAATTCTATCTTAGAATTATAATTTACAGACGAAGCCTTCGCATACAGGATATATTCATGGTCCGATGAGGACTAAATTTATCTAGGATCTAATTTTAAAAATGTCCTTGTCAAAAATCATTTATCCTAGAATGGAGCTTGAATATTTTCAATTGTAATATGGATCAACAACAACAAGTGAATAGCTTGGTCTGCTTTTATGTTGGAAAAGATAAATTTTAAAAAATTTTTATTAAAAAAACAATAATTTTAAATGTTTTATTTTAGAATGAGTGATCTCGATTCAACATGGACTTTTCTGAATCTACTAAAAATAAAATCTAAAATTGGATAAAAATTATTTCAATAAATTTTTTGTTTTTAATCCAATTTTTAAAAATTTAAAAAAAAAAATCCACAAATATATTTAAAATCACATAATACTCAATCAAAAATCTAAATTATTTGCTCTATAAATTGTGTTAAATTATAATGTTGATTATTGATATTTTTTAATAGGTTAATGAAGAATATTTCTACTGTTCAAAATCATTGTTAAGAACTTAAGGACCGAAAAGAATTTTAGAACCCGAATAAAAATAGACAGAAACGAAGCATTCTCTATATTTCTTTATTTTTTCAATAGTATTTCCTTTCTAATACATCCATTTCTAATTTAGGCTAAGTTCATTACCAATTTAAATTTATGGATTCATCAAAATATTAAAAAATTTATAATAAGACTTATCTAACGAAAATTCAATACAGTCAAACTTCGATCAAGTAAGATTTGTCATAAACTTCTTGGACATCGTAAAGTATGCTGCAAAAATTTATAATTTTTTTTGCAAACAAAATAATTGTTTTTACGCATATAATAGGCTTGAAAATAAAAAATAATTTATTTATTTCTTATTTGTAATCAATCCATCAAAAATATTAAACCAAAAAAAATGAAGCGAAAAAGCAACTTTTAGGCATAGATTCAATCAATCATTTTTGTATGTTCTCAGTCAAAATCTCTTTGTGTAAATCTTTTTTAAATGCTCAATAGAGGTTCCTTTAGTGTCAACCAATTTGGCACCAATGTATTACCATATCTCGATTGAGATCTAGTGAACGGGCACACCATGACAGAACCTCAATATTCTGTTCTTTGAATCATTCGCTTACCGAATGAGCAGTATGTGCCGAAGCCCCATCTTGTTGAAAAACCCAAGGGTCATTTGGTTCAAATAGGAGTTTAACAGTTGGCAAAAGATTGTTTTTCAAGGTGTTGATGTAAAAAACTGATTAATTCGTTCTGTATAAATGTTGCATATACCAATGTCTTTGTAAGAAATGAATCCCAAGATACCGGCTGAACCTCCCCCGTTTTGTAACCTCGGATGAAACTTCTCATTTTTAAACCTTTCTACTATTATTCTTGATTTACGATTAAAGACCTCAAAATTGGACTTGTCACTGAAAATAACTAATTGTTAAATAATTTAGTGTATTCACGTTCATCACAAAGCAATAATATAAAAAAATATTTATTTGTTTTTATCTGATTTAGCCACAAACCCCATTCACCTTA
This sequence comes from Brachionus sp. 'Tiscar', assembly GCA_006352455.1. Classification (NCBI taxonomy): domain Eukaryota; kingdom Metazoa; phylum Rotifera; class Eurotatoria; order Ploima; family Brachionidae; genus Brachionus; species Brachionus sp. 'Tiscar'. Next base: position 24,245 of record VANL01000255.1, read on the forward strand.
ATATTTTTTCTCCACACCTTTTCCCAAACAAAATTCAAAAAGGAAGTCATTATTTACAATCAGAATTTCTTTATTAGCTTTAGCATTTGCTTCATCTTAAACTAAAGCGAGAGTTTTCATTGGATTTTAAGAAATATTCAAGCTTTGTAACTTATATCATTTAACACATCGAGTTTAAAATCAACTTTTCATAGCTACTTTTTGGTGCATCTGTAATATTAGATGGTATAGGTATAATTATTAATATTAGAACAAGAAACATCTAAAAAGAAGTTAAATAAAATTAAAGAACACAATAATTTAGAGATATTGTCAATGACGCTAGTAAAAACTAGTATGGTTATTTTTTTAATACCAGCGACCATCCTTTTTAATGAAAAAAATTAAAAAAAAAAAAATTTGGCTCGAAGATACAGTATATCCTTTATGTCAGCTCATATTTTTGTTTGAAAATTGAAGCCATGAACTGACCTGGCCTCCCTTGACTTTTATGTACTTTATGCACTTTATACCATATGAACCCATGTAATTAATTCCTAGAATGTTATATTTTATGTTACTTTTATCAGATTAGAGCCTTGAAACTATAGAATAGAGCCTTGAGTATTTTGTTAGCTTATTTCAAGATTCAACAACTAATTTAAACCAAAGATACTGAGTCTCTCTCCATTTGTCCCGAACACTATTAACCATAGAAGCACCAACGAGTCGATTTTTGATCGCTGAAATTCTAGTCAATTTTTTGTTGTTTGAGCATACTTTTTTTTCGGCATAAAAATAAGAATAATTTTCTAAATTAACTAAATTCAGATTGAAAAAAATGTTTTTTTTTTGACGAGAATCAAGTATATACTACTAGAAGCACCAAAACGAGTCATGCTGACTTGTTTGTTTTTCTTTTGAAATTTATGAATTTTAGGTTTAAATTCTTTTTGACTTTTTAAAATTATAAATTTTGTTCGCAAAATCTGCTTTTAATGCTAAAGAAGTGATAAAAAATCTTGCCGATGTTGAAACTGATGACTCCCAGAACGAAGACGAACACATTTCAGAAGATGAATGTTTTGAATTTGATGATGATGTAAAATTACTCGATTCATATGAAGTTGATATCTAGACCAGGCCAAACGTGTCAAAGGGTTTTGAGTCAAGTAAATCAAGAGAATTTATCTCCTAAACGTGTGTCTTGTAAAATTCGTTTATGTGGTAATTATAAAGCGACAAATTTTTGTTCGAAATGTAAAAAAGCAATGTGTGGATATTGTACTTAAGAAATAGAGAATATTTATAAAAAGTGTGATTGACCATGGATAGTTTATTAGGATTAAGAAAAGACTAAAAATTAATAATTTACCAATAGATTACCAGAAATTAATGAAAAAATCCAAAAATTAAAAAAAAATTGATTTAAAAATTTTTATTTTTTATTGAAATTAAATAAATTTGTTTTTTTTTTTTTTAAATTAAAAAGTCTGTACAAGTAAGGCACCGTTTCAAAGCTTGGTAAAAATTCTTACAATAAACTAAAATAAATATTTTATTTTATTTATTACATTATTAAATAATAATAATAATAAAAATAATTGTAATGATCTTAGAATATCAGTTGCAACAAAAAAATATTAAAACGGCATTTAAAATGAGTTTTTAAATTCAAAATTATTATTTTTTAAGTTTACAAACATTACAATTTATTCTCAGAGTATCAAACTTTTTTTTTTATGTCAAAGTCGCATTTAACTTATAATAAAAAGGAATTTTCACCTGAGGTAATCTAAAATTCGATTTGGAAAATTAGACAAGTCCACGATTTTCTTTGACCATTTCGGTCATGTGACTGAACGCTTTGACTAGGCCTTCGCCAGTTGTGGCACAAGTACCGTATATATGGTAGGGATTTTTTATCTCACTCAAACGCATATACTTTTCAATTTCACTAAGCGTCATGCTTGATCCGATGTCTTGTTTATTGGCGATAATTATAACAGGTATTTTTTTCATGTCTTCAAAGTCCAGAAGACCGTAGAGCTCGGTCCGCGCCAGTTCGACACGCTCACGGTCCGACGAGTCGACCACGTAGAACAGGCCCTCACAGTTTTTGATATAAAACTTCCATATGCCTCTTAATTTGTCTTGGCCACCGATGTCCCATACGTGTAGACGAAGACCTTCGACTGGCTCCAAAGTTTCGACATTGAAACCAATCGTAGGAAGTGTTGGCAGTGTTTGATTCAGATGCATTCGATATAAAATGGTTGTTTTTCCCACAGAGTCTAGACCGAGTAGGAGTATACGTGCCGGGTCATATCGCAGCGACTCGAATATACACGATATCTTTGACAATATAACTCCCATTTATCTATATGAAAAGAAAAGCAAAATTTTAGCTTTATTTAATTGCCTTTTTTTTTTTTGCATTTCATGGATTATAACGCCCATGTTAATATTTTATTTACAAAACGTAATCCAAAGTAAAGAGGCAAAGATTAGTCACCTAGATATTTATGAACAAAAATTTAACTTAATATGCTAAAAATTTTAATCATTTTATTTTATTTTTTTGTTAAATTAAATGAACATATAATTAAAATTTTAAAACAGTTCGAATTTAAATAAAAATCTTGGATAAAATTATTTTTTTTAATTTTAATTCTAGTTTAATTTTTTACACTGACATTAGATTAGACACGTCTACAATTTTGGTACAATTGCTTAAATAAAAATTATTCTCAAATTTAATTATATAATATTTTTGAACCTAGATTATAATTTTTCTTATATTTTCAGACAATATGTTAGTCTCATTGATTAAATCATTCAGCTAAAAAACTTTTTTAATAGCAGAGCAAATTGAATACTTGAAAAGAGTTAAATAGACTAAAAAGTTTCATTAAAATCTCTTAAAATTTTATTTTTTTTAGAGTAAATAAATGAATTGGGCAACTGATTCTAAGATTCTGGAAATAAACAGATAAACAGATTAAAAAATTTGGCCAAGACCAAATCGAAGTAATAGCTAGATTGAATAAGTTTTTCAATTTAAGTTTTAAAAAAAAATTTAAACAGTTATAAAACAACAATATATTGTGATTGCGGAAAAAAGCTAGACCATAGCTTTTGATTTGAATAATTTTATCAAAGCTACAATCATTTAGAAAATTATAGAATTCATTAAAAAGCTCTGAATGATGGGTATTGTGAAATTAAAAAACAAAAAGAACAAAAATTCTTCCTTTTTTGATAAATCAAAATTTATTAAAATAAAATATATCTTAAAAAATACTACAATTTAGTGCAACAAAGTTTGTTGCAGCTTTTTTACCTAAAATAATTTTTCTGATGTAAATAAAAGACAAAAAATAAAACATCAATAATTTATAAATTGATTATTGATTTAGTTTACCTATAAAAAAGAAAATAACGTTTTTATTTTAGGTAAAAAAGATGCAACAAAGTATGTTGCACTATGCTGCAGTACTTTTTTAAATATATTTTATTTTTGTAAATTTTTATTTATCAAAAAATGAAGAATCTTTGTTCTTTTTGTTTTTGAAATTCACAATACCTGAATGATGAATAATTATTAAATAAAACTGACTCGAAAACAGATGGTCAATTATTTTTAAACTTAAAATAAAAGAATATTGGATCTTTTAAATTAAATCAATTTAAAAAATGAATTAATTAAATCATGAGTGAAAAATATCCAAAAAAAATAAATTAAATACTTTTGGATGTAAAAATTTTTAAATTAACTATGCAAATTTTTGAAAAAACAAATCTAATAAAAAAAAAACTTTCCATATCAAAATAATTCTAGAAATTTTTATAAGACATAGTCCTTAAATAAAAAGTCTAATTCGATATTGAATACTTTATCTACAGTCATGTAACTTTTAGGGTCATTTCTTTAATTTTGCTTTTAAGAATTTAATCATAAAATTAATTAATACTTGTTTAAAAAATAATACTATATTTTCAATAATAAAATTTTTTTTTTTTTTCAAAATTTTTAATTCTTTAATTTGCTATGTTCCTTAGTAATTTTTTTTAAATTTGATACACTTGAGCGGCAATATCCATTGTCACAAATGTCAGAGATTAATGAAATAAAAAGTAATGGCTTTGGTTTAGAGAAACGAATTGTAATTTTTATATAAAATTAGACTTTTTTACAAAAAGAATAATAAACAAATGAAACAAATTGACATAAAAAGTGGTAGAGTAAACTTAAAACGTATTTAAAATATTAAGAAAAATAATAATTTTAATAGTTACATAGTAAAAAAAAAAGCGATTAAAAAACTTAAAGATGTGATTCATGCATACAAAGAAAACTCTTTATTGATACAAAACGCATTCAAAAAAAAAATTTTTTCATACAACAATCTATCGGTCTAATGAACAAAATCTTATTTGGTTCTTTTTTTATTTAAACTTATTTTTTACTTGAAATAAATAAATAAATAATTACTGACTCTTTAATGGTTCTTGGTGTATTTTTTTATTAAAAATAAGGTAATAACACAGAAAAAACAATTTTTATGTGTTGAATAAAAAAAAGTTTTTTTAGTTTAATAGTTTTTATCAGTTCTTAATCCTCACCCAAACGCAATTTTAGCGCAACTAATCCTTGTATCTCGTATAAAAATGATTAATTTTCATCATTATTCTATAATCTTGTTATTGCAAAACTCCTTATGGTTGGTAAAAATGGTTGAGTTTAACAGACCTAGCTATGATAATCTGAAAGCAATGAAAAAAATTCTGTTTAATTTTAATCTAAAATTAGCATGCATACAATTACGTTGCCCAAAGCAACATATTTTAATTTATTAAAATCTCATTTACTCTATTTATTCAAGATAATAAAAAACTTTATTTGTTGATAAAATTTGTAATTAAATAACAGAAAAGATTATTGATAGCATGATTTTCAAAATTTTATAATTTTATCTGAACATAAAAAAATTGGCCTTGATTTTATCAAATAAAAAATTTATTGATGCACAATTCTCCTGAAATATTGCCTATTTATTTTTGAAGAGTTGTTAAAGAATTTGTTAATAAATACTAATTTGAAAATATTTGGAATTTTTATTCTCTTAAAGAGCAGCTTAATACTTGTTAGAATTAAAACAATGACTAATTAAATATCTAGGTAAAATAGTTTAAAACACTCTTAATAGTTCTTGGATTAATAAATTGAGTTTGCTTAACTATATTTCCGCTTAATTCTAATTTCACAGGGACCAAGAGTTTTTGTGGCCAAATAAACAAAAATATTCGATTTTAAATAAAAACAAATTAAAATAAAAAACTAATACTGAAGTGTATTAAAATAGTAAAAAAGCCCTATTTGGTTTTCAAAAAAAAACAAAAAAAAAAGTAGTAGAAAAGTTTGCGCTAGAAGTATTTACTATTTCTAAAATAAAACAGATTATAAACGTAAAATTATGTGGTGAAGAAATTAGGTTTACATAATAATATCAATTATTAGCTAACCATAGAGTTGTGTAATTATACAAAAAAAATATGATATAAATCATTCGCTATTTTTCAAACCTTTACAATGCCAATCTGCTCTTTAACTAGCTAGCATAGAAATAAAAAAATATACATCACCGCTTGATTATGTGTTTATTTATATTCGATTGTTTGTTTTGGTTTTTAAATAGCATTAGCTCAGAAAAGTTAGATTTGTTTTTCCTATTTTGACTATTCGAACTGATTTAAATTGTGTAAAATTTTATCTAAAAAAATATTAACTTAGACTAAATCTTAGAACAAAGATTGAAAATATTAAACTTTATCTATTAAAAAAAAACAATTGATGTGAACTGTTTAGCAGCTCATATAGAAAAAAGTGTTTAATAAGCAGTTTTTTTAGAAAAATCGTCCATAAATTTTATCTCAAAAAGAAAAAAAATATCTTATTTCATTTGGTAAATTAAAGCTTATCTCAATATTTTAAAATCACGAAACATAGTCATGTAATTACTTTAAATACGTTAAGAGACAGCCTACGACTTAAATGTCTACATAAAAGATCAGGCGCAAAAACATGTTTAATAAATTGTGAATTTCAAGTCTCTCTTCAGACAAATTTTAAGATAAAATTTTGATTTATTAAATTAATAAGTATGAAATTTTTTAGGCACTTGACTTACAGATTCTGATAGCTGGGATAGAATCATATTTGAATAATTGACGCAATGTTCTGTCACTTGATCAACAGAAACGATTACGCAATTGCAATCTATAATTTAATTTAGGTAAATTTTAAAAAAAAACAAACTTTTAAATGGCTTATTTGTCAAATTTTTAATAAAATCAAAACTAATACTTTTAATTATAAATTTTTTTTTTATATTAGAGCAAATATTAGTTTAATTTTCTAAAATTTATTTATTAAAAAAATTTCGCCAGATTCGGCCATGATAAAAAAAACCTTTTCTTTAAAAAATTAAGACAACTTTTTGTCTCTTTTTAGACTTCAAGATTAGATACTTGAATGAAAAAAATACATAATTTCTATTTTTTACTATTTTCAGACTTTAATTATTGAATGAATTTATTTTAGAAAATCAAGAATGAATGGTAAAATAACATATACTCAAATTAAATATTCTTAAGAATAAAATATCGGAAAAAAAAATTCAACAAAATAAATAAAATAAAATTTATAAGTTTTCTAATTATATTAAAATATTTTGATTGAAATTTTTTGTTATTTTTTTAAATTATAAACCTAAACGAATTTAAAATTTTTAACTAAAAATTGATATTTTATTTTATAGGCAAAATATTATTAGAATGCAAATTTTTGTAATATTATTTTAACTTTTAAAAAATTAAGAAGAACTAAATAAATTTTTTTATATATTTTATAAAAGAAAAATTAAAAAAAAATTGATAAATTTATCTTTTAGAGCATTTAATAGCACTGTAAAAGAACATTATTAAACCTTATCGATAAAAATTTACTTTTAAAAATAAAAATAATTTTCTTAGCTCTAATATTAAGATAAAAATGCATAACTATACTAAGTAAAATATATGTCTGATTGCTTGACACCCATATTATGCTGGCTGCTTAATTTAAAATTTAAAGTTAAAATTATCACCTGTTTAGAAGTAAAATTGTCAATGGATTCCTTAAAATTTTTGGATACCAATTTTTTAAATTTCTGTAACACATTTTACAACATCTTTATTTCTTACTAAATTTATTATGGTAATAAAAAATAATTTATAGCTGCATGCAAATTCACTTTTGTTAATTTAAATGTTCTATTTTTTAAAACTTTTGAAGCTTTACTTAATTTAATTTAGCAAATAAATAAAATATTACTTTTTATCAAATATAAACAATTTTGGGTTTATTTAAATAAGCAATGATGCACAGGTGGGAAAAAATGATTCGATCGAGGGATACCTTCCATGAAAACCATGTACAAGCAAGCTTGAATGTTCAACTTGTGTCAAAGTAAACAGATATTTTTAAATTGTAAGTATAATAATAATTATAGAAATTTTCAATTTAATTTTAATTATGTAAATAAATCTGATATTGAAATTTAAACACTGATTTAGATTATATTTAAAAAAATAATTTTAATTAATTTTTTTGATTAAAAAATTTCTAATTTAAGCCAAAATTAATAATTTCATTGAGATAATTTCACAATCTTAGTTATTGCTTTTGCTAATAGTATAAAAAAAGCTGATCATTCTTGCTTAAGTCGTTTGTATACACAGGTCTATAGTAAACACACTGTTTTATGAAATAAATCAAAATAGTGCCCTAAAAAGCTTCTTAAGTAGAAAAATTTTTATCTCAAAAAGAAAAACAGAAAAAATGATTACTGTTATCTTTGCCTATGTTTATTGTAAATAGTTTAGAATTTTATGAAATATTGTATAGAACATTTTTCATTCAGACAAGCAAATAAGTGACTTGCAATTCATTTAAAAAAATATTTATTTACATAATGACTCTATTCAGTTAAACAACAAACTAATTTTTCTAGACTTATTTGATTAATAGAATTTAAATTTCAAGATAAAAATTAATTATTTTTTTCTTGAAGTAACGCATTTTTTTTAATATATCAAAATTGAAATTCATGTCTAAAAACATGAATTTAAATCTATGTTAATAAAATTAACAAGTTTTGGCCAAAAATCGCTAATTTTTAAAAAAAATTTAATTGAACAAAGTATTAACAAAAATATCTGACATTTATTTATACTAATAAATTTTCGGATTAACTAAAGATTATATTTTTTGTAATTAGAAATGTAAAAAAAAATTTACCACATACAAGAAAAAAATCACATGATCAAACCTAAAAATAAAAATGATTCAATTATTTAAATAATAAAAAAAATTATCCGAAAACTCTGCCTGCTTTATTAAATTCAAGTTTATAACTTAATAAATAAACAATAAAGTTAGCTGTTTTTATTCTAAAACCTTGATCTAAAATCAAACAGACCATATAGAAAATATTGATTTTGTTTTTTTTTACGGTACCATGCAAAAATAAAAAATTAAAATTCCACATTTGTTTGATTTGCGCTTAATTTATTTTCATGAGCTGATAAACCTACATTTTTTTCTTGAAAAACTAATAAACTGTTTTTATAGACATTTAAATTAAAAAAAATCTTGTTTTTAAGAACTAAAAAATCCTGAATTTTTACTTGTTTGATAAACAAGATTCAAAATAAAAGAATGATTCTGTTCTCATATCAAGCAAACTTAATTGAGATTTGATTTCACTTATTCTAATAAAAATACTTTGTTGCTATAAAAAACAATAAAAATTTATTGATATTTAGCTCATTTAAATTTCCTCTCTTAGTTCAAAAATTAAAACAGCTTTTAAAATTTTCAATATATTTTGCCTCAGCATATTTTCCAATTAAAATTAATCATTGTCATCAAGTCATTGTAAGTGCCATAAAAGTGAAAAGCTTCGGAGCTTACAAGAAATTTAATACTAAGTTTAATGAATATATGTGGCTTAACTCAAATAAAGCATTGTACTTTTAGTCAAAATTTTTCTTTTATAAAATCTTAATCTAGGATTAAGAATTTTATTTAAATTACATAGATTTTGGTTTATCTCTTAAAGGTTAGATTGTCTGGTTAGCAATCTCCACATTGGGTTTTTTTTATTTGAAATTTCTAACCTTAAGCATTGTTCTCAGCACGGCATAAATTTAAAAAATTTATTTTTTTTAGAGTTAACCTTTGCAGCTAGGAGGCTTAATTTGGGACAAAAAAGGAGACCATTATTAATTTAGACCTGATTTAAGTAAAATAAAAAAATTGCCGAAAGCTAGTCTAAATTAGAGTGACCTAAGCACGTTCAGAAAATGAAAAATAATACTTTGCTCAAGTGATTCGGAAGCTGGGAAAACATGAATAAATTTAAACGAAACTAGATTAAATCTGGTCAATCTATAAGTATGTTGATATTTTAATTAATATTCTGTTATTAACCTACTTTAATTATTTGAACAAATATTTAATTTAGATAATTAATGGTTATATCTTAATTTGCTTATAATAAAATTACAAAAAATTCAATAAATAAATACTTAATAGTTTGAAAAACTTATAACAATTGTTTTTGTAGTAAAATATAATTGATGTCTGACACTATCTGAAAAATAAAAAAAAAAAAATTTTTTTTTTTGCTAATTAGAAATTATGAAAAATAATAAAAACTTAAAAATAAAATTTTTTTAAATATTTTTATTAATTTAATTCTGGCTCAAGTCTCTTTTAATTAATTTTAAATATTTTAATACTTAAACCATTGATGCGACATTTTTTTTGTCTTTCTTTAAATTTAAAAAAAAAATTATTTTTACTCAAAATAAAATTTTGAAAAAAAGAGAAAAATAATAAAAAAAATTAATCTTAACAAAATTTATGCTGAAAAATTTTTGAATTAAATGAAATTGATTTTTTTTCAAAATTAAATAAGCAAAATAAAAAATTTTGACTAAATATATATTTATTTTTGGAATAATTGATATTTAATGATAATTAAAAAATTTCTTAATTTTTTTAGTTGGAAAAAATATTTTTCATAATATTAAAAATAGTTTTCGGTACTGCCAGTGGCGCTAGACGGCCAAAATTTATTTTGTCTCTAAATTATATTTCTAATACTCAACAATTTAATCTATCAAATTTTAATTGTTAAAATTTTCTTAAAGGTTACCCGATCTCTAAAAGGGCCAACACCAACTTTTGACGGTCTAGAGGCCACCACTCACGGTCTCCAATACCAATTAAATAATAGTTTCTTAAAAAGTTTTATGATCAAATAACAAAAGACCGAAGTTAAAAAAAAACAACTATCAATCTTTTTAACTTAAAATTTTTGGTAATTTCTTTGCTAAATTTAAAAACTAATAAATGTAAAAATTTTGCTTTGTCATTAATCAAATTAAGGAAAAAAAATTTTAAAGACATTAGAAAAGAAAATTCAATGTTTTATTTATAAGATTAATTAAAAAAGGCAAAAAGAAATTTAACAAAATTTCCTCTAAGAAAGTTTGAAATTCATTTTTTTCTAGAATTAAAAGGAAAGAAAATTAAATTATTCATTATAATTACTTTATTAGTAGCTTTAATCAATTTAAAATTATATTTAAATTAAAATTAATAAAGAAGAAAAATTTAATTTAATTTAATGGATTCATACAAAATCGTTGAACTAAAAAATTTCTTTGAAGAGCAACAAAGAACAAAAATGTTTTTAAACTAGAAAACTGGCCTTTTAAGTAATATGTAACTTTTTTAGAAATTTATATTTTGATAAATAGCTTAAATTAAAAAGTCTAAATAAATTGAATTTTATCCAAATAAAAGAAAAATTTTCGTTAGATTTTTATTCTGACAAATAAAAAAGATACAAAAGTATAGAAGAAAATTCGATTGCATACAACGAGAATGTTTTTTATCAAATATCAAATAGACAATTACATTTCCAAATATTTAAATTGATTAAAAAAGAAAAAGAAATAAATAATTCTGCTAAAAACTCATAAAAGTCTATTATTTTAGTTGTAAATAAATCGACATAAATATAAAAGTCTTTAATTTATAAATTTTTGTTTCTCAAGTCGCCTATGAGGCGCAGTAAATAATAAATATACTAAAAATAAAAGGCTTTTGGCAATAAATTTAGAAAAACTCACACATTATAAAAATAAGATCATGGGATAATTAAAAAAATGCTAACTTGTTTAAATCAAAGTTAAAAATCAAATTCATTGATATTTAATTAAGCTTTAAATAATCAAAATTCTACTGTATATAATCAATTTGGAACCAGAAATTTTAAATACAAATATTTTTTAAACTGTAAAAATTTGGTATCAAAAGAGAAAAATTTCTAATTGACAAAAACTTAAAAAAATTAAAAATAAATTTTTTTATTTTTTTTTATTTAAATTTTTGACTAGAGGGTCTTGAATTTTTTGAAAACAGTGGTTTAGGTTTTTGGAATTTTTGAGATGAGTTTTAATTCAAAAGTTACTATATCTATATATATTTTTATAGAGCGCAAAATTCTCTATTAAATTATATATTTTTCAAGTATTTTAAGTGGAATTAAGTTGCACTTTAAACTAAAAAAACACATTTTTTTTGCTTTTTTCCAGTTTTTTTGATTCTCGTCGGAGAATTGACCCAAGACCCTAACTTTTTTATTTAAATTATAAAACTAGACAAAATTCTGAACAAATCTCAGGTTTCACTTTTTTTATTTAAAGCTTAATTAATCCAAAAAAAAAAGTCAAAATATAGTTCAATTTCTAAAATAATCATTAAAATTTAATTTTCATCTTTTACATTTATTATGTTGCAATATTTTATATGATCTTAATTTAAAGTTTAAATTACTTAAAATACTTGAAAAATATATAATTTAATTGAAAATTTTGTGCTCTTTAAAAATATATATAGATATAGTAACTTTTGAATGAAAACTCATCTCAAAAATTCCAAAAACCTAAACCACTGTTTTCAAAAACTTCAAATTTTTTAGCTTCGGATTATCAATTTTCCGACATAAAATTGTGCAACCAAATGAGTAAGGTAATTTAGTTAAGCTAAAACAAATTCTTTTATCGATTTTAAATTAAAATTGCTTAGATTTTTTAGATATTTTTGTATCGGGTAGCCTAATGGAACTTGAGAAAAAAATTAATAGTTAATTATTTAATGTTCTATGACATTGAATAATTTTTCAAAAAAATATTAGGTAAACTTTTGAACTTTAATTTTAATGAAAATAAAAGCTTTCTTTGTGACATAAAACTTCCATGAAACAAAAAATAAACCAAATTTTTTTTTACTAATTATATTTTTCCTTCGTCTTTTAAATTAAATTTTTTAACTAAATTGATTGAATTGAATATTTACTTAATGTATTATTTATTGCTATTTTTGATTAAAATAAAAATAAACTTTTTAACTAACTTGTATTTTAAATAATAGTAAATTATTAATAATTTTGGTTAAAAATTGTTTTTAAATTTCTTCAATTAGTTTATTTTTCGGTCGAATTTTTTCCAAATTTTTATCAATCAACTCTTTTTGCTTGATAAATTGGCTATTTTCGATTTTGAATATTTCTTTAACTTGATCTAAATACTTCTTTATTTTCTCACGTTCATTGACATTAAAAACTAATTGTTTGTTTGCTTCTATCCATTTGAAGTAGAATTCTAGCTTTTTTAAGAACATCTTAAAATCTTTGTGAAAAAACTTGGACTCGCTTGTTGACTCAATTTGATTAGTTTTATTCTCTGATTTAATAATACTGACTCGAGTTGAGATATTTTCAATCTTTTGATGATTTTTTTTTCTCTCCGAATGAAAAACATTGGTTAAATTCTTGGGCGCTTTTTCTTTTTTTACTTTAAGAGCCAAACTAAATAAATCATATAAGTGCGATATAATTGCTAGCACAATTTTTGGTCTTTGATGCACAAAATTTAATTCCTCAATTAAATTGATAAAAAACTCTTTATTTGTGTATGGTTTTAGAAAGTATGACTGATCGCTGGCCAAAATTGTGATCAATGCTTCCAACTGTTGCTTTATTTCATGTTCTTTTGGAACTAGTTTGTCTATAAGATGATCAGTTTCAAGATAACTGCTGCAAACTTCTTGCAAAAAAGTGAAATCTAATTTTTCATCATTTTTAAAATCGTCTATATTTAATTGATATGTGTAAAGACAAATTTGATAGATAAAAATTTTTTTTAAAATTTCATTATACAAAAAAGGATTTGATTTGGTAACACAAATTGATTTTGAATTATCAACTAGTCTTGTATTAAACGAAAAACAACCATTTTCTTTTTCACTATCAATTTCGGTTATTATTGAGCATGTTAGATATTGATCAAGTTTCCACCAAGGTTTCCAATTTAAAATTTCTGAAAGATATTGATTTACAAGATCATCTTCTTTGGGTAAAGATACCGATTCTTCTTTTTGATTCTCATTGAGCGAAAAATCGTCATCTTCGGTCATTTTTTTGGCCTCTTTTTTTAAAATATCTATTATTTTGGCCCTTGATTCATTGTCTTTTAAACTCATGTTTTTTAATTCGCTCATTACTTGTTCCTGATAAAAAGATTCGGAGCATTCACCATGTTTTTCCAGATTTTTGTAGCATGTTGCACTGCAATAAGGCAAATTACACCTTGGGCAAAGATATCCTGCCGCATTAGACCCGCATATTCCACAAATTTTTGACATGACTAAATAAAAATTAATAATTTATGCTTTTTTTTCATTTATTTATATTTAAAAATTCAAAATGTTAAATTAAAATTAAGTTGACAAAACCTATTACGTTTGAATTTCAATTAAACTTAAAATTACTATTAATTTAGGTAGTTCAACATGTTTTGAAATAATTAGTAAAAACTCAAAAGTAGAAAAAAAAATCATTCACAAATAAAATATTCTAGGCAAAAAAAATATGTCTCAAAAATTTGTCTTTCTTTGCTTTTTAAATTTAAATTGAGTGGTAATTTTTAATAATTTGGTAAAATAAAAAATAAAAATTACCACTCAATCAAAAGAGCAAAAAAAACAAATTTTTTGAGACATATTTTTTGTTGCCTAGAATGTTATTCTTTTTAAAAAATTAGTCTTAAAATTTAAACGTCTAAGTTTATTTTTATGAGTAGGCTTACACATCCTTCAAAGTATTTAAATTATTTTAAGTTCCTATAATTAAGTAATTTTTGTAAAAATTAGTCTGGTTCAAAAGTCTGCTTAATTTCATTTCAAAAAAAAATTTCGTAAATATTTGTCCACCCCCTGTTTTATAGGCATAAGTCAAAAAAATATATTTTTTTCGGAAAATTTTTTTTTAGAAACTCAATCTCAAATTTTTATTTGTGACTATCTTATTTTTTTACAAAAATTAATTTATTTTAGAAGATTTTATTTGAATAAAAATAAAGTTTTCAAAATTGATAAAGATTTAATTTAATAGTGCAACTTAGTTCAAAAAAATTAGTTGCACCTTATTGCCTTTAAAATAAAAACTTTACTTTCTTTTTTAAGGTAAAAATATGATGTCTTATTTTTTGTCTTATATTTACATTAATTATTTTAGGTGAAAAGGTGCAAAATTTTTTAAATGATATTAAAATTGATTATTAAAAAAAAAATAAAATCTAATTTTAATTAAACTTTGCGCTACTATCTCAAAAAGAATTAATTATTCAATTTTTTGTTTATATTTAAATATTAAAATAATTTAAAATATATAAAAAATTTTAATGATTAAAAAATTACCTAATAAATTTTAATGATGATGATAATTAAAATTTAATTAAATGATTAAAAATTTAATATAACTATCTACTAAAAGTTAGAAAAAGAAAATAGCGACACTAATTTTTAGTTTAAGAATTTTGAAAAAATACAAATAATTAAGTGAACAAGTTTATTTTAAAAAAAAATCAAAACAATTTGATGGTTTCCTTTACTTAAAAAAAAACGCTTTAAATTTAATAAAACAATAAAAAAATATAGATCGGCCAATTAACTACTAGTGACCAGATAAAATTGGTTCCATAAAATAGAGTTATTAAATAAGTGTATTTATTTTACTTTAAGTTTATTTCTAAAAACATAACAGTTGACTAAATAAAATTAATTTATACACTTTGGTAGCCTGGACGTTGTCTTGTTCTTCCAATAATGTATGCCACCAAAACAAGAATAACCAATAGAGCAAGCGCCGAACCAACTATGATAGGCACAAGTTTGCTATTTCCGCTTAAATCAGCTGCACACTCAATTGCTGTGTCAAAGTCTCCGGTTTTGCTGTCGGATGGCAGAAATGGCTGAGCTTGATAATTTTTGAAGTCTACATGCACCGAGCCTAGTTCGACTTTGGTCTCAGATGTGCATTTAAATGAATTTCCTCTATTAGCCGGAAATTCTTTTAAATTAGAGCCTTGAACTTCTTTGGTTCCAATATATTTCGGATCAACATCTGGAAACATTTCAGCATTCACTGTATACACTAATCGCATCACATTTAATTCATAGGCATTTTCTTGAATAGTATAATTCATCACCAAGTTCCATCCAGAATTAAATTCAATTACCAAAGTATTAAACGCTTCATTGCATTCACCAGAATAGTCCTCAATTGAATTGACTTTTATATGGGCTGTAGCGTTTATATTAGTTCCATTCTTAAATTTTATTTTATTTTATTAAACAAAAAAATTAAAATAATTAATAAAAAAATCAAATTTACAATTATGGCCGGGTATTTGAAGTCAAAAGCCAAAGTAAATCTGGCTCGTAGACATGGAGAAGACGAATTTTTTGCTACAGTAAAATTGAAGATTACATCACCTTGTGGTATTGGCGTAGTGGTTCCCGGTGTGGTTGTGGTCTAAAAAGTTACATTCATTTAAAATTAATTCAATGATATGTTAGAAGATTATACTTCAGCAGTAGTACTAGTAGTAGTAGTAGTAGTAGTAGTAGTAGTAGTGCTTGTAGTAGTAGTGCTAGTGGTAGTAGTTGTAGAAGTGGTAGTAATAGGGGTGGTAGTGGTAATCTCAGGAACAGTGGTCTAATTGAGAGCAAAAAGTGCAAGATAATAAGCAATTAAGTGTATTGTTGAGTACTTACATCATTTTGGCATGAACTTAGTTTGAAAATGCATATAGATGCCAGCACAAAAAAAACTAGAAAAAAAATTATTTAGGCCATAAAATTAAATAGATAAATAACTCTTACAGATTTTCATTTTTGATAAAAATTAGTCTTAAATAAAAATTTAGATAATTTTTTTAATTGAAAATTGGTTAGTAGGTCTTTTGTAACAAGAAAAAAAAGACAAAATAACTGAGAAATGTAAATTAGTCGCAATAAAAAAATTCTAATGATGGATTATTTTTTAGAGAAAAATAAAAAGTAAAATATTTGCTGAAAGGGTGCAAAGCCTTTCATGTACATTTAAAAATTTAATTTATATTTTCTAATTTAGAAATAAATGGAAAACAAAAGCGTGTATTTTCAAAATTTCCATCACATGAAACTCTTTTGATTTACTAAATAATAAAGCATATGAAAAAAAAAATAATTAGTCTTGTGATTTAGATAAAAAATTTTTCAGTTTTCTTTTTTTCTTGAAGATAAAATATTTATTTACAAAACTTCAATTAAAAAATAAAATCTAAACTCTGACCACCAGACGTTTTTTCTCTTTAGATGAGTGAGTTCTTTGAATAGTGTCATAGTTGTTTGATTCATCTAGATTGTCTTCATTATCTGCTATTTCGAATGGATCCGATTCAACCTCTCTTTTGAGCTTTTTAGCATGTGACCTGTGAATCATGTACAGATAAAGAGTAGAAACAATAACCAAAAAAGCAACTATGCCGGCAATTATGTACAGCCATCCCTTGAAAATGGTCAATATTGGCTCTTTGTCACTTTGGCAGACTATTTCCTCGTCGAATGGCAAATTAGGCCTTTTGTCAAAAAAGGCTTCAACTTTGAAGTTAAGCAGGTAGATTTTGACTTCTTTTAAATCGATAGAAATGCCTGAATTGCATCTGAACGAATGGGAAAGAGACGAGTTCACAAAAGTTGAGTCATAAATCTCCGATTGGGCGCCATGGTGAATCGAATAGGGAAACAAGGATTCATCTAGCTTGTAATAAAGAACTACATGATTAAATACATAGGTCTCATTTGTTCTGTAGAAATAGAACTCTAGGCGCCATTCGTTCAAGAAAACGATTTCAATTTGATTTCGATCTGATTGACAAAAACCGGTATAACTAGATATGTCCGAATCGCTCAAGCTTAAATTCACATTTTTTAACACTTCTTCATTCTAAAGAAAAAAAAATTTGGTTAATAAAAAGCGCGCAATAAATTAATTTTTTTGATGCTTCTTTCATAAAAATGATAATAAAGCTTGTTTTATTTAAGTAGAGGCTTTTATTTTGCCAAAATTAGGCATACTTTTTTTAAATATGTATTTTATTACAGAAATTTTTTATAAATGCAAAATTTATTATGAATTATAATATTTTTTATATTTACATAAAAAAAAAAATTTCATTTCTAAAGATAAGATATAAAATCAAAATTTTTTTAAATTAATTTAGGAATTTTAATTTGGAGAATCAATTGATTAATTCTTCTTTGCATCTTATTCTTTTTTTTTCTTTATTTAACTAAGAGAAAAAATTTTATTTATTAACCATTACTTATGGAAAATTAAAAAGTATTTGACTATGATGATAATATAGCAATTTTAAATTTTATTCATTAATTATATTTTATTTTATTATTTCATAGCATCACTTTAAAAGGGTCTTTTAAAATCAAATACAATATTTAAAAAAAAATAAAAAATTTTCTAATAAAAAAATTTAAAATTATATTTAAGTGAATCATTTGAAATTCTAAATGGTAAAAGACATGTTATTAGTGGCATATCCACCTTCAGGCAAATCTTTTTTGACAAAAATAGAAATTAAAAAAGAAAATTTTAATTTTTAATCATCTTGAAAATTTTTAGTCTGTTTTATTGTTACGATAGCCAAAAATACAACTGAATGCGATCACAATAAGCTCGAAAAATGAGATATTGAAATATATAAAAGGTTGTTATTAGTCAACATTATAATATAATTAAGTATAAAGAAAGCTATGTTAGATTTTTTAGTCAACAAAAATGTTAGGATTCTCAAAAAAATAACAATATAGCTCAGTAGAAAAAAGAAAGTACGGTGTCTAGTAAATGAGTCTTAGTTAGTTAGAAGATTGGTGTAAAAATCATTCAAATATTCCATCTTCTGAAAATGAAGCATTTGTAGTAAATCATTTTTCAGATTTTAGATGAATTTTATTTTAAATTACAATTTTTTCATTAATTCTAATCTTAAATTGAATAATTATATGCTCAATTTTAATTTTTTTTGTAAAAAATATTTTATACTCAAATATTATTTTTTTCAATGTAATTCAATGTAATACGAGATGAATTTTGCGTAATAATATTGAAATTTTGGTTATCAGAAATAGAGGCAATAGAAGGAGAGAAATAATGGACTATAGGTGTTAAATGGTTTAAGCTCAATAATCATAATAAAGTATTTTACATGGTATCTTCAACAGGTATTGATTAAAAAACAAATAGAGACGAATGCAAAGCTTTGTTGTCAAAAAATAATCGAACTGATTTTGATACAAATCATGATTGGTAAAGTTCAAAAAAAGATCAACAATGAGTGTTGGGAATTAAGGTTTAACTTTTACCAGCAGTCAATTTGAGCATTGAAAAAAGTATAAAGAAATTCAGTTGGTCCATTAAATACACAAATATACAAACAGTTGAGAATTCACTGGAAACACTTTTAAAATTAAAATGAACATGCAATAATTTCATTTCAATCAACAATAAAAATACATTTGTAAGCTAGAATTTTACGTTATTTTACAAAAAGAGGTCGTATTTTGGCTCCTACATTAATTATATGCTAGACATAAATTCACCTCTAAAAAAATTTTACTTATTATAAGATTATATTTTACAAATTTAATTTAAAAAAAGAGAGCATCTTGAAAATAAATTTAAACACTTATGACGAAAAGTAAGTAATTTAATATTTTGTAATTTTAAGAACTAGGAAAATAAAATTGAAGAAAATTGAAAAACCAGTCCGGAAGCTTTTCATACCTAAAAATTCAACATGGAAATTTTTATTTAAAAACTGAAAGAATATAATTTAATTGCAAATATTAAAATAACTTTTAAAATTTAATTTTTAGAAATATTTTTTTGATTAACATTAAAATAAGTTAAATAAAAATTTTGTTTTTTACACAAACAAATATTTAAAAAATCCTGAGCATGATTTAAATTTTAGTGCAATAACTTAAATATTTTAGCATCATTATTTAAAACGATAAAAATCATAATTTTCATTCGGAAAAATTAACTTAAAAAAAAGAAATATTAATAGCTTTTCTTTTTTGCAAATTATTTAAATATTTATCTATAAATCGTAATAAGCAATTTGATTTTTTTTTTTAAATTCAACAAAAAATTTTTGACTATATTTTGAAAATATTTCAAATAATAATTTTGAAATAAAAAAAAATTATAAATTCACTTAAACAAAAGCCTAAATAATTTAGAGGTCAAAATTAAATTAAATTGCATAATAAATTTTAAAAAAAAATTTCTTATTTTAAAACCTTTTAAAATTTAAGCAAAAGATTATCTAAAAATTAATATTACCCCAATTTTAGCTGGATAGGTGACTGCTAGGAACAAGCTTGTCTGAAGTTTTATACACGCATAAGTTGGGTCATTGCGCGGAATAGTAAACTCAAATACTGAAAATTGATCTTCGGCTTCGTATTCATCTACTGGTGAGCATGTATTCTTAATAAATTAAAAATAAAAACTTTCAAAATTCATTTGTCATACACAAAATTTACCTTACTGATCAAAATAAAATAAATAACAAAAATTTCTAGAATATTTCATGTTAAATAAAAATTATTTTTTGAATTTAATTTTTCTAATTTACCCAATATATCCATTAATTTAAAACTTTTTGACATTGGTATATTTCAATTTTTTCCAATAAATGCATGCATCGGTCTATTGTGATGTATTTTTGAGCAATCATTTGATTCTAAAACCACATGACTACTTAAAATAGATAGCGAAAATTTCAAAGATTGTTTTTTAATCCCAAACAACAAAAAGAAAAAAAAAATCCTAAAAATTTAGACAAAAATATTCTAAATGTCAGTTTAAATCAAATAGCTTCATTTAATAGTAACTCAAGTTGCTATAGTTTAGAAAATATTTTTTAAAATTATTTTAAATTTTTCTCTTACCTTTCTTAAATAAGAAAAAAACTTAAATAAAATTTCATAAACAAATGTGTGCAATGCTATTGTTTGTTTAGCTAGTGTGTCCTTAATCAATCAAACCGAATAAAATTAATTTAAATTTTTGGCATTTTCTTCATTTTTGTATAACACATGGACAATTTGATAAAAAAAAAACAAAAAATATTTCAAAAATCTATGACTAATTGTTAATTTTTTTTCCTTTTAAAACAAAATATTGAAATTTGATCAATAAAAATTGCTTTTATTTGGCAATAGCGAATAATTTATTCTAATATTGTCCTTGGTATTTATTAATTTGTATTTGCTCGACCTTAATTTTTTACAATTTTTGTAAAGCTTTGTAATTAAAATGACAAGAGGCTAATTTTTACAACCAGTTTTTTTCCTAGGTATGATTAACGCAAAATTTGTTTGTGAGATAAAAAATAACCTTTTAAAAATTTGAGATCATAAACTGAAGTATTTTCTTTTTTTTTTTCTAGAATACAATAATTTAATCCAAAATTTTAAATTAACTAAAATTCAAGTGTCAAATTTCATTGCTGAAAAAATAATAAGCTAGAAATTCTCTAAGAAACAAATTGTGAATTTTAGCACCTAGAAAAATGTACGAGCCAAGTATTGAAATTTTTTTTACCCAGTTCGATTCGAAGTAGTTAAACTTATTAATGTAAAAGCGTGACTTGTTATTTTAAATTGAATTTTTTGGCATCTTAGATTTAAAAATAGAGTACTTTAGTAATCCAAATAAAAAAAAAGTGTAATTTAACACACTAGTTGTAGATCAAGACAGCGTATATTTCTTAGACATAAATAAATTAAAGGGTTTCAAAATTTGAAAAATAATTTTATTAAATCTAAGAAATTCTAATTTAGTATTATTGTATTTAGGCTATTTATATTTATATTTACCGAAAAAGAAAAATGATTTTCATTTCGAATTCGTTTAAAGATGGATTTAATGAGACTTTATTAGATTTTCAAAACTTAATCTTTAAGTATGTTGATTCTTTTTTTGCGTTTTTGAGTCAACTAAAAGACGATTAATTTCACTTTAATTGATTCTGTTGTTTAAAATTTGACACAATTACTAATTATTTTAAAGCTTTAAACTTGGCTAAATTATTTATTCAGTATTTGATTTATGAAAATTTTTTATTATTTTTTAGATAAATTGCATATCTTTTTTTGTATTGTTGTTGTTGATGACATATACTTAAGAAAATAAGCAGTAATTTATAGAAATTTTGAATAAAAATTTGTTTTGGTTAAAACTTAAAAAATTAAAAATTTTTTGATTTATTTAAAAATTAATTTTTGTTTTTAAATAAAATTTAAGAGCTTCTTTGTTTGTATCTGAAAGAAATATCTTCCGAATAAAGCTTATTCATCCATTCAATAACAAACAAAAATCTAAAATTTTTCTTCAACGTTTTAAGATTTAATTTTGAACCTAAGGCTTGATTTGTTTAAATTTAATAAACAATATTTTTTGTTTTCTTTTTTTAAATAAATTAAATTTGAATTTGATTTATATTTGTTTGCTTTAAAGAAATTATTAATTTTAAAAAATTACACAAATTGCTAAAATATGTATAATCTTATAAGTGTCAAAGTGAATGATGAAAATATCAATTTTAAATCTGGTGAAAATTACAATAAACTCATTTTAAAAAATTAAACATTATCAAAAGAAAATTTTTTACAAAAGAACATTGAGATTTTAAAAACTTTTGGTAAAATATAAGAATTGAATAAATAATAATCCACATTAAAGGCTTTTCCTTTTAATCAGATGAAAACTTATAAAGCTTAAATGGCACTTGCATAATTTATTTATATATAAATCATTATTTCTCAATGCAACAAATAAATTTTTGATAAATACTTTGGTTAATTAGAGGAATAGCTAAGAGCCTCTTTAAAAACTGAATAATTTCCTTTAAAAAGCTTTTATTTTAAATAACTAGAAAAAAGTCTTTCTCAAAAGAATTCCATGACCCGAAACTGAAAGCTTAATTATAACATCCACAAGTAATTCCTCGATTCTTTTGGAACCCAAGGCGT
>VANL01000256.1:0-46526 GCA_006352455.1 Brachionus sp. 'Tiscar'
ACACCTTCCACACTGGAAGCCTGCGGAGGATTCTCGGGATACAATGGCCTGAGACATTGTCAAATGCTGAGCTTTACTCAAGAACAAATTCAGAACCATTAAGTCAATGCATTAAGAACAAAAGGATGGCACGGGCGATGGCACGGGCATGTACTTAGAATGAAAGATACACGGATACCAAAAAGGGCTCTTCAATGGACACCTCAAGGGCGACGTAAGGTAGGATGACCAGCAGTAACATGGAGGTCAACAATACGAAAGAGCTCATCGAAATGGGTATGACATGGGGAAAAGCAAGGGTAAAGGCAAAAGATCGACTTGAGTGGAAATCATAAGTAATGACCCTATGCTCCACAAGGAGTGAATAAGGAAAAAAAAAATAAATAAAACTTGAATTGTTATTAAATTGAATTGTTGATTTTATTTTATAGTTTTGTTTGAATGAAAGTTTTTACGGATTCTCATTTAATATTGACTAAATAAAAAACTAGTTTTTTTAATGGAAGGTTACCATAAAAGAAATTACCATTAAAAAATTACCCATTAAAATAATATTTAGCTAGAACTAATTTCATCTTTTTATAATTTATTAAAAACTAAAAAATACAAATGTTGAAGGACAAAATGTGACTCATTTACAGTCTTATCAAAAAAAAAATCTCCATGGATACAAAATTTTTTCAATTTTTTTTCCTATCACTATTTAAAAATTTATTTCAATCAAATGAAAATATATTTATCTAGGAAATAAAAAATGACTGAGTTAGAGAGCGCCAATTTAGTAACCGAAAATTTCCTAATAAAAAATCGTAGCACACCAATTAAATTTTTGACCGAAGATGATTTCAGCTTGTTCGAATTCGAACAAAATGAAAAACTTGCCGAAGTTGAGTCAACTCATCATTCTGCAACTCTGAATTTTAACGAACCAATAAATCAATTAGAAAAAATGATCGACCAAATTAATACTTCTGAACTTAACTGCAGTCTTGAAAGTCTTAGCAAATCTGTTACTGAAGAAAATGATAAAATCGAAAATAAATTGGAAGAAGAAATCAAGCGTCGTGTGTTTTTAGAGAGAAAAATTTCCGAATTGAATAAAGAAAAATTAGAGCTTGCTCAAAAACTTTCCATTAGTGAAGAAAAAATTGTCAAAAAAGGATTAATTTTAAAAACTTTTCAATCAAATTTGACCAAAGCTGTTGAAAAATGGAAGACAAGAGAAAAAGAATTCATGGAATATGTTGAAAAAGTCAAATCTGATAAACAAAACGCATCTTTTGAATTAACTAAAATAACAATGGTTTTAATATGAATAAATTTTTTTTTTATTTTTAATTTTTTTTTAATAGAGAAATCAATTGCTCGAGCAAGAAATGAAAAAAATAAGTGATGAATTAATAAATGAAAAAGTAAAAATGCAGGAGTGTGTGAGCAAAAATTCTGCTTTAAAATCATGCTTAGATGAAAATGAACAAAAACTCGATGAAAAAAATGGTCAAGTTAAGAGCCTTTTGGATAAAATAGATGAGCTTGAATCAGAAAAAGCTTCTCTTAAGACAGAAATTGAACAAATTAATAATAGCTTGATTACAGAACGTGAAGATAGTAAAAATTTGAAAAAGAAAATCGAAGTTATAAACGAAAATAATCAATCACTAGCAAATCAATATGACGTAAATTTTTTATTTATTAAATTAATTTAAGAAAATATTAAATTTCTCTTTAGAATTTAAAAGTTGAGTACGAAAATTTGATTAATGAAGCTAAGTCTGTAATTGAAGAGAGTGAAAGACAATACACACATTTAACTAAGACGATTGAATCAGAAAAGCTAAAAAAAGACACGCTCCAGGTTGAGATTAACATGTTAGAAGAAAAATTTGATCATAAGATAAAGTGCTTAGTCGATGATTATGAAAATAAATTAACAATTTCAAATAATAAAGCGGTAGATAAAGAAAAATGTCTCGAAGAGAGACATAAAATTGAAATTGAACAGATCAAGTCAAAATTTCAATACGATTTGGACAAGACAAAATATAAGCTTAATGAAGAATTTAAAGAGAAAATAAATGATTATGAATCGAAACTTTTTAATCTTAATCAAAAGTAAGATAAATTTTTTTTAAAGTTGGGAAATTTATTGGGAAATTAAAATAAAATATTAGGAAAGAATAAGTAAAAAAAATAATAACGTTAAAGAAAACTTATGGTGTAGACTAATTTTGAATGAAAAAGGATAAAAAAAAATGAAGAAAAAAGCATCAAAAATTTAAAATAAAGCTTTTATTAAATAGAGGCTATTTAAATTTTTTTTCACATAAAAAAAGAATTTTATTTAAAAAAGAAATATAAATTTTAATTATCCTATTAAATTATTTATTTTTCTAATTAGTTGTTTTGACTAGGAAGAAAATAAATAACAATTAAAAATAAAACTTATTTTTAGAATAATTTTATTTCAATTTAATCAATACAATTATGAAAACATTGAACTTTTAATTTTATCTAGAAAGACAAAATTTTACTTTCTTTTTTTTATTTTTCTTACACCCTCGCGGCGTTTACTGAATAAATATTATTACTATTATTATTATAAAAGAAAGTAAAATCAATTTTTATGTTCTAAACATTTCTATTTAGATTTTAATTAAATTTTAAAATTTTTTCCTCTAAATTAAAATGATTTGTTATCCATTAAATCCGACTACATAAATTTAGAAAAGAAAATCTTGACGAAAAACAAACAAAACTTGATAAATTAATTTTCGGCTTACGCATTTACACAGAAAGTGGGAAATACCTGGAACAACAAATAAGAACTAATTGATTAAGCTTGAACAATCAAATACAGAAAGCTCATATAATCAAATATCTCATTTATTCTTTTTTTTTTTTTTAAATCACCTTAAAGGCGTTCACTGAAATAAATAATAATAATAATAATATTAAATATTTAGTACTAGATGAGCCAATAAATGTAAGGTGGGCTTAATAATTTTATATGAGAGAGAATAAATTTAATTATCATCATATATTTATCTATTTATTTAAAAAATAATTTAGGCGAAGGCTTGGTCAGTTGGAATGGAGATTCAGTCCTTTCTTTCAGTCACATGATTAATTTTTGATACCACACAATATGAAAAATTAAAAAAAATTTTTTTGAAAAATATTATATTTGAGTTTAGTTTTTAAATTTCCTTATTAATGTTAAAAAAAATATAAATAACGTAATTGTCCAAATTTAGTGACATGTTACTAAAATTGAGCTCTGATTTAAAAAAAAGTATTGTTCGATTTTAATCACATGTCTTAAAAAATCAATAAACTGACCCTTGTTAAAAAACATGCCACTTTATGATAATTAAATGATTCAATTTTCACTTTTTAAAGAACTGTATATAAGCTTTAATTTTTAGGAACAAAATTTTTTATAAATTATTTGTATAGTTTATAAAAAAAAATTAAAATTTTCTATGAAAAAAAGTAAAAAAAAAGCATTTTTTTTTGTTTTTCATATTTGAATTCAATTTTTTTCAGTCAATTTTTGCCATATAATCATGAAAATTTGTATTTAAGTAAATTTTTAGATGCTAAATACGAATATGAACTTAATTTTTTGAAATTGGGTTGGAGGTACCCTTAAAAAAAACGTCAAAGTACAAAAACTTTGAATTAAAATATCTTACTCATAACAAGAATTTTTTTTAAATTTTTATAATGCATTATAAACTACACTTTATGCTCTTTCATAATTGTATTTGATGTATTTGGTCGAGTTGTTTAGTTCTTGAGATTTTCATGCTCAAAAAAAATGTATTTTTTAAGTATCTCTACTTTGAGTGCGTATATCTCTGGAATGAGACAATTTGGAAAAAAATAAAATCATATTTTTAACACACAAGAACTCTATTTTATTAGTACGTGTAAATAAGGTCAATATCTTGATGTGAAAATACGTGCAAACCTTTCTTTAAATGATCAATAAAATTTTCTAGTTTGTCTAAATAATTTTCTTTATGTTTTTAAAGTTTTGTTCAATTATTTTATAAGTTAATATTAGTGTTGGTACCGTGTGCGGCGACCACTGGACCTCCAAAAAATGATTTTGGCCGTTTTGATGGCCGGGTGCGAAAAAAAAACTTAATAAAAATTTAAATAAGAAAATTTTTAGAGAAATGAATTAAGTATAGGAAAAATCGCTCAGTTTTAGAGACAAAATAATTTTCTCTTGCGACCAACATCAACTTTTAGCGGTCCAGTGGTCGCCACAAACGGTACTCACACTAGTTAATATTAAATATTAGAATTTTTGGTAATCTTTTCGAAATTTATTGATGTTCAGTTGATCAAGCTCACATATTCTCTTAATTATTATACCGTATTCTTTTCACGAACTCAAAAGCATAATTAATAATTCCAATCTTAGAATATTAAAAAATTCATTTATTTTAAAAAAGCTTAGATAAATTTTTTAAATTAAAAAATTAAAATTAAGATTTAGCCGTAGTTTTGGCCCACACTTACCTTGTTGTTATTAAACAATTTTCAATTCTAAAATTGTTATCTAAAAGGATTGATGCACTTCATAGTGAAATAACAAGACTTGAAGCAGCCAATTATGACTTGGAAAATGAGCGTAACACCATCAGACGTAACCTAAAGCAACAATTAGAAATGCAGATGAAAGAAACGTTTGAAATGCTAGGATTAGAAAACGAAAATTGTTCTAAATTTAAACAAATAAAATCAAATTCTGTAAATAACCTGCAAAAATTATCCAAGCTTGAGTCATCGAGTTGTTTTTCTTTATCAAACTTTTCTAAAAGTGAAAAATTAAATTCATCTTTACAATATAAGCCAACTAGTCCATTGCTTGAATCAGTCGAGCCAACCAAGACCGTAAAAGATGAGCCTAAGCCAGCAATTAAAGATGCTTTTATTATAAATCAAATTGATTTGATTAACAAATACTATCAGATAGATAATACAGCAATACAAGCAGCTGGAGTTGTTGCAGCTTCTAATTCAAATACATGCGAGGAAGTCAATGTAACTTGTACGTCATCGCCAAAAAAATTGGATCCAAAATCGGAAAAAAACAACTCAATGAATAACAGCAGAAGTTCAGAACTAAGATATTATATCGACATGCTGTTGAATAAGCCACCAAGCAATATGGACGATAAAGATGAGCCGAAAAGCTGCGGTTACAATGATCTATCGGATATTGAAATGGGCTATACCAAAAAACAACCCGCTGATTATTATGATGATGTAAAAAGAAATCTAAATTTTGATCTTTCTGATACTGATCGAGATGATTCATATGATGAAACCGAGAACAGCTCAAGAATCCAGCTTAAAAATAAGATTAAAAAAAATCCTAGTAAAAAACCTTCCAATAAAAATAATCATCTTAAAATTTAAAAATTATTTTTTGTCTATTTAAATTAATTTAAAAAGTAAATAAATAACTGAATTTAATTTTATCACTTATTAATTTGATGAAGATCAATTTTAAAATAACTTTTGGTAGTTAGAATAGCAGACGACCAATCTAATAAATTATAAAAAAATAATCAAATTTCTATTTTGATTAAAAAAATTAAACAAAATTTGTTCAAGCAAAAATTTTTAATTTTGGAAGCTTAAAATTTGAAGTTTCTGAAATTTGATCTAAATATAGGAAAATTTATGTAATTTAATCAAATTTGAATGATCAGTTTTTTTGATCTTTTTAAACATTAATGATAAAACAAGTTAACGAAGACGTTTTATGAGAAAGACATCATTTATAAATAGAAGCACTGATGTCTAAAGAATTTAAGCTTGCTTTTCAAGAAAAAAAAATAGATTATTTTTTAGTCAATCTAGCTGGTATTTTCAAATCAAAAAATTCAAATCGAATAAATTAAAAATTTTATCATATTAATCATCTTGATCAGTATAAATGTACTCAAAATATTTGAGCCCTGAATATCCCCTTATTTCATAGTTAAAAATTTAGGGAAAAATTCTAAAAATAGCTTGATATTTTATACAGAAATTAATTTTTTTTGAATTTTTCAAAAAAAATTTCTTGGAATTAATAAAGATTTTTCAAAATTGATCAATTTTTTTATGCTTATAATAGTCTTTATATTTTAAAGATGATTTAATTTACTTAGTAAATTATAATATTGGAAAAAAAAATTTACTTTACTTTTTTTTTGTTTATAGAACTTAATTATATTTTAGATAGCATTTTGATTAAGTTTATCACTACTTGAACTCAAAAAGTTAGTGATTAGTTTTTCTTGAGACTGTGATTACCTAATGCAATTCTTGATCTTCTCTTTTGCAGAAAACTGATTTTCCACTTTGTTACACAGACAAGAGCAAAATCACTTTGCTCAATAGTCTTTTGTGTGTTATTTTTTCAAGTCGAGCTACACCAAATCAGTGCTCTCTGCAGTCTCAAGAGGGTTTTAAAGCAAGACTTTTTGGTACAAAGTTGTGTTTGTTGAAGCCATTGATCAGTACCTCTCGTACGAGTCTTTTCATGACTTTGCAGACTACTATAAGTGTCATAAGTTACTTTAAGGGTCACTATAAGGTAAAAAAGAAACTACTATAAGGGTCTATAAGTGCATGTGTTCAAGCTACTTTAAAAAAGGATGTTAAATTCGCTTAATGCACATTATGACATCACCAACAATTTTGTAATATGTTTTTTTTTTATTTTGATTGACTGATTTATGATATTTGCTTTGTACTTTTTGACTTGACTGTTTAAAAAATTTTAAATTTTTTTTATTTTAATTTTAGCTACTTGAATTTCAAAAGTTTCAAATAAAAAAAAACAACTTTGAATAATTATTAAAATTTTATTTTAAATTTAAATGAAAAAAAACCAACTAATCCATTGAATTCAATTTAATTTACCCATAAAAAAATGAAGAAACTCAAAAATTTTATATACACTGATCTACGTGACTTGTTTACTTTTTGTCTTTGTAATAACTGGATGAGGAAGAAGTGCGTCTATCATCTCTATGCTTGTCATCAGATTTTTTCGATTGAGTACCTTGACTGCTACTTTGACTACTAGATAAGTATTCTTCATCGTGCTTTTTAGAACTTCTTTTCGATGTACTTTGACTCGGCTGAGATGACGATTGAGATGACGATGATGATGAAGTTTTCTTACTTTTCTCATCTGACTTAGATCGTTTATGTTGCACTTCACTTAGATCGCTAGAATGCTCGCGTTTACGATGCTCTTTTTTACCAGACTCTTTACCACTCTCAATTCTATCTCTTTCACGACTTGATTTAGCTTTTGAAACACTTCCTTCGTCTGTTTTAACTCTCTTGACTTTTGGCTCTCTACTTCCACTTAAACTAGGTGACTGTGATCGAGAATGTTGGGCACGTCTCGGCGATGAAACTGGCAAGTCATCACTAGAAACTGAACTTGCTGGTGAATAGTCCTGATTTTCAACACCATTACCGTTTTTCGTAGGCGTCAATGGCAGTGGTGAAGCTGATGGTCTTTTGGTAGACAATTTGACTGTTGACGTAGTTCCGTTGACCTTTGGTTCATCGTTTTTTTTTGGAGATGAAGATTTTTCACTGCTTTTTCCATTTGTTTGATTAGATTCTTTTTTTAAAGGAACTGACTCCTTTTTTGTCTGCGAATTGACCGCACTTGCCTTTGTTCCATTAGCTGAAGGCAACGGTTGCTTAAACTCAGATTTGCTTTTATCTGCTTGTTCTTTTAAATGAAACTTAGACTCATCGACCATCTGATGCTTTCGTTGCTTAAGAAGTCCTTGATAGGCAGAGGCTAACGTGAATATATCTTGACGCTTTTCTTTTTCAACTTGCTTTATTTTTTCAACTCTTTTTTCCAAAGCAGAGCAAAAAGCGGTCAATCTGGGATAAAAAGGCAAAATTTTTGTCAAAATAATCAGTGAATTTCTCATTTGTAAGTACTCTTCAGACTCCAAACATACAATGAAACTTTTGGTTAGCTTATAGTGCCATTTATGACATACGTGGCGAAAGTTTTCATAATCTAGTGGTTCTTGCTTATTTGATGAGAAGCTTGATGATGATGCATTTCGAAATACGGTCAAAAATCCTGGATAGTTTGCACATTCTGCTTCGAATATTGTCGAATCCGAGTGCCATGTCATTACTGTCTCAAGGAGACCAAGCAAAAATCTACCATAGCGTCTTGCTTCATTGTCAGTCAAACTAGCAATTGAGTAAGATATGTCAGAAAAAATTCTATCATAGCAAATTATTGTGCTAAAGTTGGGTGTTTTTAGACTGTGAATTATTTGAATAAATTTCGAACAATAGAAAGCATCAATTTGAGTAAAAAGACATCGTGAGAAAATGCACAGTTGAAGGAATACGGTTATTGTCTCATTTTTTGTTTTACTCTCTTAAAATTAAATTAAATTAATTTTCAATTTAGCCTTTAAAAATTCAAAAATTATCTGGTTAATTTTTGTTAAAAATGAGACCAAACATCTTAAGTATAAACAAATAGTAATTGGTAATAAAAAATAAATCTTTTAAAAAAATCTATAAATTAATGTTTAAGAATTTTAATGCCAATTTAATACCAAAAAAACAAATACGAAAAGTTTAACACTAGAAAATCCGGCTGATTAATTACAAAAATTTCAAATTCAAAATAAATAAAATTTATTTTTAAAAGATAAAAAATAATTTTAGTTATTATAAATTTATTTTTAATTTTTTTGAGTAATTTTTTAAAGCTTTATTTCTGTGAGATAATATTCAAGTTTAAGTTTTTTAATAAAGGAGTTTAAAAAATACCTCGGGCTTTCAGTGCTAAATAAGAAACTAATACAAATTTTTATCTTAGAAGTTAATTCTATTCGCTTATTTGATTATAAAAGATCTTTTAAAAATTAATTTTTATATTTAATTGTGTCTATTACTTTTATATACAAACTCTTGCCGTAAGGTAAAAGTCTATGGATTTAAATTTATTAACTTAATGATTATTCAATTATAAAATAGGCATTTAATTGTATTTTTCTACTCTTTTTTATTTTTTATTTTTTTTATGTTTATGATGCTTCAATTATTCTATGGGACTTAAATAAATAAATAGTCACGGAAGCGAACTGTAGTGATAAATATAAGAAAAATTGCTTCAGAAAATCTTGAAAATTCTCACCCAATGGTTGTTAATGACAATCTGATTGAAAATTACCAATATTTTTCATAATTTTTTAATGAAATCAATAAAATCTTAAAATAGTTTTTTTGACAAGTTCTCATGAAAAGCCTTAATTTTCTTTAAATTTAGTATTCATTTACCATGGTATTAAAATCCTATCGGTATTAGTTTCTATTGATATTAAATTCTTAAATTTTATTTTGGTAAAAGGGTAATTGTTCGATTTTGAAGACATGACATTATTGTAATTTAATGGGATATTATTTTAAATCGAAGATTTACTAAGAAATAAAAAAGTAAAAATTTAAATAAAATCTGTTTCAATTTATAAAAAATTCTAAATTTAACCTCTATAGGAAAAAATATTTCTTAAATTTTAAAAAATGAAATTAAATTAAATTATTTTATAAATTATTAAAAATACTTGAAAATTTTTTTTTTCTCTATGATAAAATAATCAATTAAAAAATATAGAGTTTGATTTTTTTCTGTGGTCTGGTCATTTCAAATTTTTCAAAACTTAGCAGATATAAACTGTTAAAAAAAGCATCAGAGGTATATTTTTCAAACTTGTTTCGTTTGACAACATTTTTAATCAGTCTTACAAAACTTTTGTTTGACAAAGCTTGAGAAATCATTAAGAAAACGAATACCAACTAACCTTCTTGTGATTTAAACTTTTTAAAATTATTTCTTATCAAAAAAAAAAAAAAAAAAAATTGCTCACTTTGAGGAAACCAAAAATCCTTTTCCTTCTCAAATCTAGCTCTCACATGCTGAACGTGATCTTTTTGCTTGCTTTCTTCTTCATTCAATTTTTCCAGCATAATAATTAATTTTTCCTTTTCTTTTTTTTTCTTAGTCGATGTCAATTCCAAATTATCATCAAGAGCATTTAGCTTTTGTTTCAAGCTGGCTCGTTGCTTTTCATAAGCTGAATTAGGTACATAGCAATCACTCATTGACAAAGTCCAAAAAGTAGTGTAAAACAGCGGTGACATGTCTTCCCAAATTTTAGGTGGATGCAAGCTTTTTGCCAAGTCAATGACCGGCTGCATCACATGCTCAATAGATTCCAAGTATCGCTGAGTTTTTGACGGCTTATCAGCCGATTTATTATTGCGATCCACTCGCCTAAACTCGTCATATTTTGACTGGATGTGATGCGCATACATTGGCCTAGACAAAAAGAAAGCAATGTCTGGAGAAACATGATATTCTTGCACTAGCTCATCTATCTTAGGAAATATGTGTATATATTCTTCAGTGGTTAGAGTTGATGATAAAAATTGACTGAATTGCACCAAAGAATCTTGAGACTGGTCATAAAACGATCCTATTAGTTTTAAATGAGTCTTTTCGGACTCGGGCAAAAACATCTGCTTTTGTCTTTCGTCAGCATCCTGAAAGACAATGTAATCTCTTTGTTGAGACAAAAGAATGCACAAAGGAAGTATTAGACCGTGATCTGCCAAGGCTTCTTTTAGTCTATTTGCACACTTTTTTATGTTTCTTATCGGATTAAAGTATCCAGCCTCTTGTCTCAGAAGATCTCCCCCTGCCATCGCCTCCAATTGTAGATCATTCACTTCGGACAAGACCTCAATGCCGCTCATTTTTTGAACTATCTCTTGAAGTATTAGCAAATCGTGGCTTTTTTTCATCTTAAGCTGATCGATTACATACTGTATCATCGCAATTAGTTCAATTGGATATTTTTTGAAAGTAAGTGCACAAAAATTGGCTATACTTTGTAGCCATGAAGATATATTGGTTGAGTCATGCTTCATTTTGTCTTTGTCTGGATCAGATAGAGCCACTATGATTGAAAATGATAGAACGTCATAGGAAAGTGGGGTCATGAATTTGAGTGATTCAACAACTGGTAAGATAAAATTGTCAAAACGCTGAATTTGAGCTAGAATGTAATCGCAAACAATTATTGGATTATTGTGACTCAATTTTCCGATTTGACGGCCATGAATTTTTACATTTTCTTTCGTCAAACGCCTTTAAAATTTTATTTAGTTTTTGTTTGTTTTTAAAAAATTAATTTTCAGCTAAATATTTTTTTAAACAGATTTTATTAACTTTAAAATTGTAAAAAAAAAAAAGAAAATTTAAAAAAGAGGCTTTAAATTCTCTCTAGCATTAATATTACTTTTTTTATGACCAAAAACTCTCACTTTTTTAAAAATACTTTAATGAAACAAAATAACTTATAGAATATAAAATTATTAAAAAAAATGATTGAAAGCAAGTTTAATAGAAATTTTAATAGCAAGATACTAAGAGTAGAATTAAACAATGATAAATGGGAACTAAGCTCCTGTACTTGTAAAAATTACGTGAAAGAATATACTTGTGTCCATATAATTGGTATTGTAGTGAAAAAAAAATAGACTACGACTTTTAATCTAATTGGTTGCAAACCTAAAAGAGGACTTAATTTTGTTTTTATTAACACTAGAAAGCCCGGCTGATTTAATAAAAATTTATTTAAAAATTTAAAAAAATTTTAAAATTTTTACAATTTTATTTTTAGTTTCTTTGAGGATTTTCTTAAAACTTTATATCTTAGAGATAATATTCAAGTTAAAATTTTTCAAAAAGGGATCTAATAAACCCTTCGGGCTTTCTAATGTTAAAAATTTTTTTTTCTTTATTAAAGAGGATTCTTATAAAAAATAATTTTTATTTTACTTAAGTTTTTTTAGACAAAAAAAGGACTCTAATACCAGAAGAGTATTTTTAGAATGCATTGAGAAATTTTAGAAAAATGATGATTTTTGGTGAAAGAAAAATTCTGAGCCAAAAAAAACGACATGCGAAGGTTCAGGAAATGCAAAACGTACACGCTATCTTAGGATTCGATTTATTTTCGACCTCAAATTCGTAATCTGAATATGTGAAAATCCAGAAGAGACAATTTTTTAGAGGGGGTCGAAAAAAAATTTTTTTGTCTGGATGGGCTCAAAGGTTTCACTAATTTGCCAAAGTATACTATGAATAAATGCATATATCTTCACCAAAAGTATATAAAACATGTTAAAATCAAAACAAAATTTATCTTCCAAAAAAAATTAGTCTTAGAAATTTTTTCAAAAAAAGCCTAAATTTAACATGTTTTTTTGGTTTATTTGTATCTAGTCCCAGATGACCCTCATAACCCTAGATTATTTTTGCGAATTCTGAAACCAGAGAAAATTTGAAACAACTCGTAGGTTTTACTTTTTTCATTTTCTTTTTTATTTGTCTTAAAAAAAGCGTTCAAAATGAAGCATTTTTTAAAAAAATAGAAAAATAAAAAGTTTTTTCAAGTTTTTAATCAAAATGTGTATGAGTATAAGTCTTACTTTATTTAACATAATATGACTATTGAAAAAAAAAAAATATGACTATTGAAAATTTGCAAAAAATTAATAAAAATTTTTTTCTTATTCTTCATTTTTACTTACTCAAATATTTAATTTTTCCAAAAAAGAACAAAAAACAGCTAAATCGAAAACCAAAATTTTGGATAACTCATTTACTTAAAATTTTTTTTTGAAATTTTTAATAAAAAAAATGGTCAACTCACTTGAGCAAATATTTTATTTTTTCTTGACACTCAGCTCTGGCCCTAATCAGCAATGGAAAATGCTTATATGTGCTCAAACGCCAATTATTGTATAAATTATATCTCATTTCGTACGGAAATAATTTCATCAAGTTCCACAACTCAATGGCCAAACATGGGTTCATTTGAATCATTGACAATGCAGGCAAAAAGATTTCATTTAACAGAGTATAAATTTGATTGTAAAATTCAAGTTCGATTTTATCCATTTGTTTTAACATTTGACTTGAATCAATTTTTTTTGATTCTTGTTCTACTGCAAGACCGGGCGTTGACTCCTTGTGACCATTGGTCATGTTTGACTTCTTTGAATCCAGA
Source organism: Brachionus sp. 'Tiscar' (assembly GCA_006352455.1). NCBI lineage: Eukaryota > Metazoa > Rotifera > Eurotatoria > Ploima > Brachionidae > Brachionus > Brachionus sp. 'Tiscar'. Next base: position 13,152 of record VANL01000256.1, read on the forward strand.
AAAGCAATGCATATACGAATTAATTTCGTAAACAGAATCGAATCGTAGGCAAGGCTAGGACCGAGAGAGAACAAAATGGGAAGAATTACACTCACAAACTCTTCTAATATTTCACTAGTTGATAATTCATTATTTTTTGCATCATTAAGCAATTTTGTTCGCATATACTTGGACAACAGATTGAATTTTTTGTACATTTTATCAACAAACAAACGATCTAATGATTTGCAAATCGACCTGGATTGTTCTAGATAAAGTGCTAAATACCATTGAGGCAAATTATCAATCAATCTAGTGGCATTCTTAAAATCTCCAATTGAAATCAAATTTTTTAATAAATTTATTTTTTGATTTTCTAATTTTTTTGTTTCTTTGTATTCTTTTATTTGCTGTTGCACACTGGTGGACACTTGAACGCTAGTTATGTTACCCGAAGACTTGGACGAGGGCGCATCATCCAATTGACTTGATACGGACTCATTGCCAGTGCTCTCCGACAAGTTAATCGAAGTCAGCTTTTTAGCATATTGTCTAGCAGCCTCAAACTCTTCTTTGTAAGATTTTGCTATTTGCTGCTCAGTAGGATACAAGTGTGGTAGCAAGTCATTCAAATCGATCAAGCGATGCTTTAGTAAATAAGAAGTAACCAAATATAGGCTGTCCGAGGACGGCTGATCTTCACTAGTCTGATTTAATTGATGCAGCGATTGGTATTTGAATCCAATTATTTGACAAATGGTTTCATCATCTGCTTTGTAATGTTTTAGCAAGGCTAAAAATGTTTCATACATTTGAGGATTGTTTTCAAAAGATTCCAAAATTATGTCCAATACTCGGTTTGGGTCTAGATTAAAGCACCCAATTAGTGACTGTATGTTTTGAAGAAGTTGACTATCGAGCGATGATTGCCCAAGTTCAGCGATCAATTTGCTATAGCCTTCGGACTCTTCTCTAAGCAAATTAAATTTTTGCTGCTTATAACTTAAAAAAAAAAATTAATTTAAAATTTTTTTGAATTTTTTTTTATTTTTTATTTCTAACTTACAATAAACGGGTTTTTATTTTGATATATTTTTGATTAAAGGCTTCTTTTTTGGCAATGAGATTTAAACTTTCCAGTGTTTCGATTTCCAAGCGTTCTTTGAGCAAGTCATCACCAACTACAGGCTTTTTAAATTACATCACTTGTGGTTCTTGTCAATTAAATGTTATCCAAGCTTACTCGTATTGATTGTAGGAGAGTGTAGAATTTTTCTCGTTTGCCTGCTGGATTTGTTTCACTTTCATTGCCATTTGTACTTATCATAACTTGTTGATTGAGACTTGGCGTAAACGAACCGATCTCAACATCTATTATTCATAAATTTTAATTAGATTAGTGCTAGTTAACTAGTGGCCATTTGGAGAACGCCGATAGTTGTCGAACACATGCAGCCAAAAGCCAAATAAACGTGTTCTAAAAAAGATCTAAAGTTTATTTTATATTTAAAATGACCAGTTTGTTTTACCTAAAATTGAGCCTTAGATTAATTTATTCTCCAAATGCTGAACAAAGGTTAAATAATTACCGATCAAACTAATAACATCGGCCAGTAATGACACAAAAGATTTTCCCATAGTCTCCTGATTTGGAAAAAATATTTTAAAAAAATTATTTTCAAAATAAACTTCAAATTACTTTTTTTTCATTTAGAAAAGACATGAGTTGTTCTTGTTTTAGATTTCCATCAATAGATTTCCAAATAGATTCAATCAGTTGACTTTTAATCTCTATTATTTAAAAAAAAATAAATTTTTAGCTTAATTTGAAATATTTTATTTATAGCTAAGTACCGTCTTCTTTGAGTTGATCGGCGAGAATCATTTTCGTGTAAAGAGCTAATTATCTTTAGATTTGGTCAAGTTATCACACTTTTTTATATTAATTTAGAATTTCTTCTTTTTTTTTGAGAGTTTATATTAATGAAAAAATATGCGCTGTTTATATTTTATTGAATTTTGCAATATTAAAATTTAGCTTTTTATTTTAATTTTAGCTTTGAATTTAGCAAATTTAAGTTAATTATTTTTCAAGACAGCAAACTTTTGTTTTTTTTAAATCACCTAAATCTAATTGATCAGATTATATTTTTTAAAGTAGTAAGATTACAAAATTATTTCGCCGAAATTCACTTTTTTTTTGCTGATGGAAATTTTGTTAATAAATTATTTCGGTTTTGTTTTGATGTGACAATTTTTGATCGATTTTGAGATGTCTTGGTTCTTAAATTTAAATTTCCTCAAGTAAATAAAATTTTCCATTAAAAAATACCACCGAATACTATTTTTGTTAATTAAATTAATAACGGATGTAGAATAAAAAATGGCACAAAAGTTTAGTTTAATTTGCAATTAGAGTGGACAAGACCTTTCCCAATTTTTTTTCAAAATTTAAAACCAGCCTGATCCTAGCTTTAAAATAAATCCAAAGTTGAATTTTCGATAAGTTGTTAGTAAAAAATTCAGGGATCCATCAAAAAATATTTCCCAAACTTTGTAAAAAGTAACCAAAATTTGCGGAAATTTGAAGTTGTAAGGCGATTTACTGGTCTTGAATACAAAAAACTCTCGGTTTTTCCTTGGCTAGATGTTAGAGAAAAAGATAAAACTTTCAAGGGAAAAAAAGGAAGTGGTAGGCATACTAAAATTACGACGAAACCAATGGCTTCTAAACTTAAAGTCTATTTTAATTATAAATCGAGTCGTTCGCAAAGAAAATTGACTAAAAAGTTTAATTGCTACTATACCTATTATTATGCCAATATGGTACAGAATTATATGTTAGATAAAAATATAAGGTATGTTGCCAAAGAAGTGAATACAGCAAACATACCAAGAGCAAGATCAATTGAAGATTTTTGGAGAAATTTGAAAGCTAATGTTAATGTAGAATCTTAAGCAACTTGAAAAAAAAAATTCGCACTTGCCTGAGCAATATGGACCCAAAGGCCGTACAAGACCATTCCAAAATGTTCGCTTTAGGTTCGATATCATACGTCGTCATGGAGCTCAATACCGTAACTGATTTTATTTTTCAAAATAGGAGGATTCAGTTTTGATTTTTAAAAAAATTAAATATTTTGTTAAGTAAAAAATTTTTCATGATTAAATTAATTTTGTGCCATTTTTACACCCGTTAGTTAATTTTTACCTAAAAAAAAAATCTTTAATTTTATTCAAGTCAGAATCTATCTGATAAAATAGCTTAAAAACAAAATAATCTTATTTAAAAAAATGAAGCTATTTTTTTGTGTTAAAATACATGAATTAAATTTTCAAATCATTCAATTAAAAATATATTTCACTTAAATTTAAAACTAGCTTGTACCCTTTTTTCCTTTCTTTTCCCTTTCACTTGAAATTTATTTTCTTTTTCTTGATTTTCTTTGGAAAGAAAAAAAGCGTGAAAGTTAAAAATTTCAAATATTTAAAAATCAAAATTTGACAAAAGAGTTTTTTTAATGTAAAATTGCAAATTTTTTTTTTATCTAAGAATTTTAATTAAGAAATTTTGATGTTGAAAGTTTCGATTTAATCTAAAATATTATCCAAAATTACAAATTAGAATTATAAAAATCGTGTCAAATTTTGATCTTTAATTCATGCTTCATTTAAGATTTTAATTGAAACTGAATATAATTTTAATAATGAAAATACATCGAGTTAAAAAACAATTAAAGCATATCATTTCTTTATATTTATTTATATTTATTTCATTAAAGCATATCAATTTAATTAACTAATTTAATCATTATGATTATTTTTAATAAATTTAGAAGAGCAAAATCAAAAATTTTTAATAAAATTTATTTTGTTTAATCCATTATTAAATCAAAATAAGTTTTAAATGGAAAGCAAAGCTCTAAATGGATCAAAATATTGATAAGACAACATCTATAAATCTCTTTTTTCAGTATTTTTATTCTGTTTTGTCTAAATCATTAATATTAGAAAAAGAATATTCAAAATAAATATTACAAATGTTAAAATTATGAAAAAATTTTTTAGTATAATATATCTGATTTAGTTGATATTTTTAATAATAATTTTTTTTTAATTTATTACTCTTCAATAATGATTTTGAATGAAGGAAGCTTTTATAAATTGAGAGAAAAACGGCAGCACAATGAAGAAGAAGCGTGTTTAATTAGCGACTTTTCATCTGAGTCTGACACAGAGCCGTTTAAAAAATATGAAAAAAAATTATACAAAATTCCAACTGTTCCTAGTGACCAATTAGGTCCGATTCTTAAGGAAATTTCTCTAGAATATTGCACAAAATTTTTCTTAATTCTGTCATTAACAAGTATTGTTTTGTTCATTTGGATATTTTGGTTAGATACACCACCGATTAGTCATAATCAAGGTGAAATTTCCATAAACAAGTGTGATGGAGTTGATTGCCAAACTAAAACTGTATTTTCGTTGACTTTTTTTTCTAATATATAATCTAATATAATTTTTATTTAAGTGTGATAAAGTTAAGCGATTTGAAGTAAGCGGAAATTTGTGCATGGATCTTTGCTACACAAATTCAATCAAGTTACCTAAATGTTCAAACCATTTATCCTATTTTTCAAATTCAAGCTATCAATTTTATTCTGTACCGGATTCTGAGAAAAATTTTGTATGCCTGTCAGACTCATTTAATCGTGATGATAAGCAATTATCCGAAGGTATGCTTATGGACGACTTTCGTGAGTTAGTGTATGACAAAATTTTTGAAAATATAAATGAACCAACCACTGTAGAAAGGATTGTTGACAAAATTTTTCTTTTCACTGATGTTAATCATGATTTAAAAGTTAAAATAAAAATTTAAACAAAAATTTTTATTAAACAAAAATATTTTTTAGCTGAATTTAGCTGAAGCTCAGACTCTTTGGTCAATGCTAAATCATAAGCATTCTTATTTCATGCTAACAATGAAGGGAAAATCATATGTTCCTGAAATAATTGATTTTTGTGGGTCCATCTTACAAATTGAAGAAGTAAAGAATCACTTGTTTGAAACAAACAATTATTGTAAGTAAAAATAGTATTTCGTAATTAATTTATAATCAGAACAAACCTGCTATATTAACACTAGAGTACCCGGCTGATTTATTACAAAATTTCAAATTAAAAATTTAACACTCAAAAACCGGACGGGTTTTTACGTTTTTACGGTTGCTACATCATTTCTTTGTTTTTAGTTAAATAAATTTCAATCGTTATTTAAATTTTTTTTAATCAAAATTCTAAAATCAAAAAATAATAAAATAATTTAATTTTTGTAGCAAAATATGCTTATTTTCATGGAATAAAAACATACAAGAAAAATAACACAAAGGGTCGAAAAAACCCCTCTGGTTTTTGAGTGTTAAGAAAAATAAGTAAATTTTATTTAAAAAATTTAAAAAAATTTTGAGTTTCACTGGTTTATTATTAGTTTCTTTGAGAAATTTCTTAAAATTTTATTCATATAAAATAAAATTCAAGTTTAAATCTTTAAAAAAATTATCTAAAAACTCATCGAGCTTTCTATTATAAAAAATATTCATAACTATAAGTATTACCATCGAATTTGTAGAACCAAGTTAGCTTTAGCTTAAGTCTAGTATAGTAGCCGATTTTAATACTTAAAGATCAACTCATATTTAAGGAGAACATGAAAACAAATTTGAAAATTGTGCTAATTTAAGGCCGCAAATAAACGTTGAGCCTAAAATTTTTATTAAAAAAAATTAAAAATAAATAAATAAACATTTAATAAAATGTTTAAGTAAAAAATTTTAAATCTTCAACATCTTTTAGAAAGACTAATATTCGCTCCTACTGAAGCATAGATTCATTAGTTTTGATTTCCACTCAAACACCATTCTTGAAGTCTATCTGTGATTCAATTTTTTTACTGATGGTGCTTTCTATGTATGTGAATCCACTTGCACACTCATCATTACACACTCGATGGTGATCCGAATTGGTGTTTTGGTTTTGGCCTTACACTTTGAAGCTTTCAGATTGTCTTTTTTCCAAAATCACGCTACACTCATGTTTCTCGTATAAATTTTTATCGAGTTAATTTAGTATTCTGTGGAAGGCCGTCGTATCTTAGTATGGTCCATAAGGTTTCGCTGTGAATGCTATCAAATGCTTTCTTGAAGTCAACGAAGTTAAGATACAAGGGGCTATTCAAATCTAGACTTTGTTCTATAATGTTCCTAAGAGCGTATTTCTGATCTATGCAATCTTTTTTTTGTCTAAATCCTGATCTCTTTCTCTAAGAAAAGCATACATGACATTCCTTATTCTTCCCAAGATAATGCTAAAAAATGTCTTGCTTGGTATTGGTAGCGTCATAATTCATATTGTTGCCTTTCTTAGCAAGCTTGACTATCCAGTCTCTTGGTATTGTTTCTTGACGCTAAATTTTGCTTAAGAGATTTTGGAATATACATATTGTAATCTGTTGATTAGCATTTAACAAAAATAAATAAATATTATGCGTTTAATAAAATTTTTAAGAAATATAAAGTTTTAAATCTTCATCAACATCATTTTTTAATGACTTTATTTAAATGAAAACTTTCAAAACGCTTTTAGGTCAACGACTAGTGAACTAAATTTAAAATAAAAGAGTAATATACAATCAAATATAGATTTTATTAAAATTTTATTCTTTTTATTTAAAAATTTATTTTTATTAATAGAAATATATATTTTAATCAAAGTTTATTAAAGCTTTACTCAAATCTGTTTTTCTCAACAATAACAACTGGATAAAGATTAATTTCAATCATAAATTAAAAATAGCCTTGGGCATAATGGAGTTTTTTCTCGACGCTGTGTCTCATAATCCAAACAGTGATTTTTCACCTGAGTCAATTTATTTATGTTCATCTATAGACTCCAGTTTTGGCTATACATTCATTAACGAAGCTAAATTGATCAAGTATGATTATATTCTTAGCGGACGCGAATTAGAAGCTAAATTACACGATAGGCATTGTTATTCTGACATAGACTGTTTTTATTCGAATGAATGTACGACTAAATGTGATTTAAATTCACATAAATGCACTCATCAGCTAAATTCTTTGCAAATTACACTTTTTTGTCAATTTTTCAAGAAATTCATTGAATCAAACACCGATTTAAAAGCCGAATTTGAAATTCTTTTAGATAAATGTTTTAAATTAAAACCATTTTATCTATTCGATAAAGAAAATTATTTAAATGGGAACAGTAATTTTGAATCGAATGAACAAATCGAATTTTTAAGAAATAGAGCTTATTGGAACGCTTCAATGGAATATAGTCTTACAACTAAAAGTCTACATGATTTAATATGGAAAAAGATAAAATTAGTTAATGATCCAGTCAAGCCGAAAAAAACTACTAGAAAGCCGTCGGTTGGTTCAAATGTTTTAAAAAATTAAAATTAAGCTTTTTTATTTAAATTTTTGTTTATGTTATTTTTTTAATTTAATCAAAAAAAAAAACAATTTTTTTTAAATTAGAATTTTAAAGATTAAAAAATTTTCTGAAAAATATTTTTGTTTTTTTCATAACATACTGCAGCAACTAATTTATTTAGCTAGATCCAATTCAAAGAAAAATTCCGATGAATGCTAATAAAAATGGTTAAAAAAAATTTATAAATTTACTTTTCTTTTTCATAGATATCTGGTTTACAAAGCTAAAAGATATAATAAATAAGGATGTCAGTCAATTACTTAAAATTTTCGTTGGCGAATCTTTTTGCAAGTATTATTGCTTTTCTATTTAAACCTTCAACATTAGAAATAAAATTATCTGTTCTCAGATGTTCTCAGATCTAAAATCTCAGATGGGATTTGACCATACTTTGACAAATCTTTCGCAAATAGAGCCTTTCATAATTATCATTTATTAGTAAACACAAGATTTGAGATTAATACTTTATTTTAAATAAAATTTTTAATTAAAATCAGGGATTTTTTTTAAAGACATTTTGAAGATATTTTAAAAAAACTTTCTATGAGAGCTGCTTTACAGTGATCAAAGTTGTTCCAAGTCCAAGTCCGGACTTTTTTTTTTAAATTTTTTTCAAAAGTCCTACTCTTCTTGGCAACCATAAAAACTATTAAGGATCGCAGAAATATAATTATATAAATAAATCAATAAAAAATTTTTGAAGATATTTTAAAAAAAACTGCTTGAAAAATATTTTTTTTCAATTTTTTAATTACCATGTTTTTTAGAATATTATCTGTTTATGTTTAATTAGATATTTATTTTAACTATTCTCAAAAACTAAATCTAAGACTTTTAAAAAAAAAAGTCCGGACTTGGACTTGACTTGAGACTTGCGACTTGCGGGGTCAGATGATTTGGAAAAAGCATAGTTAAAAAAAATCATATCAATTTAAAATTTTGTTTTTTTTCTTCCAAAAGTTACCCTAATAAATTATATTGTCTGGTTGTAAAGCTATCTATTGTGTGGCTTAAGATTTAATAAAAGTATTCTAATATTGAATAAGTTTTAAAAAATATTTTTTGATTCAGCAATAAAGGAATAAAAAATTTTAAAAAAGATTTAGTAAAATCCGGCGAATGATGATGATCCGCAGCTTGGAGTTTGCAATGGCAATGATGGAGTTGTCAATGACAATGGAGTGGAGAATTCCCAACCAGCGGTCAATGGGGCAGCTGAAAGAGCTGGCAATGGCAATGATGGAGTTGGCAATGACAATGGAGTGGAAAATTCCAAACCACTGGTTAATGGTAATGATGGAGTTGGCAATGACAATGGAGCGGCAAGTTCCCAACCAGAAGTCAATGGCAATGATGGAGCAGCCAATGGTGCAGAGAATTCCAATGGAGCAGCTAAGTTTAATCCACAAGTCATTTTTTTAATATTTTGTTTTAATAAAAATTTAATCAATGTGATTTCTAAAAAATTGATAACTCCTTTTTATAGCCATTTATTAACAGTCATTTCACATATTTGTAAACACTTGAATTGTTTTAGATTTTTTTTAATTTAGTTCTTTTGTTTTTTTTTATATGATTTTGTTTTCTCATTAAATTAGATCATTCGAGAGTTCTTTAGATTCAATTTTTTTTCTTTTCACATGTCTATTTTTTTGTTTATTGAATAACCATTCAATTGGAATAGTTAAAAATTGCCATTGAACCAAGAAAATAAAAATTTGAACATTAAAATTTATCACAAATTATTATTTTTATTCATGGATTTTTTTTCTGAAAAGATTTGTCGTTAATTAAAAATATATTTTTTTTTTAGATTCATTATCAATAGATCAAAAAACAGCTTTGGTGCATGCATAAAATACCATTTCGTTTATAGATAGCATCAAGTCTTAGAAATATTTTTCCAAACATTTAAAATAAAATAATTAATTTTTTAATTTCACTTTAGATCCAATTTCCAAAGCTGGACACTCACAAAGGTATGTTAAATGTTTGAAGCTGGATCAAAAAATTATTTTTTTAAATTTGAAAAAAATCTCAATACTTTAAGCTGTATTAAAATAAAACATATTTTACAAATACAGAACAATTTTATAAATACAGAACCAAAGCTTAAAACATATATTTGGAACTTGCAGTTTAATTTAAGAATCTTTTAACATGACCGATATGGTCTTAAATGAATCCTCAATTAATTTAATAAAAAGTTATAAATTCAAAGGTGAAAATGATATAAAAATTGATACAATGAGCTGTAATTGTAAATTTTACATTAATTAGGCGTTTTGTGCCTATTCTTTGGTAATACTTAGTTGATAATACTTTGAATTTGACTTTGACTTTATGACTTTTGAACAACTCTGGTATAGAATAAAAAATGGCATACAAGTATAGTTTAATTTGCAATAGGAGTGGACAAGATCTTTCCCAATTTTTTTCAAAATTTAAAATCAGACTTATCCTAGCTTTAAAAGAAATAAAAATTAAATTTTAAAATTGAATTTTCGACAAGTTGTTAGTAAAAAATGTACGAATCCATCAAAAAATATTTGTTTAAATTTGAAAAAGTAACTCGCGTCCAACACTACAAAAATAGGACCATTCGTTTAGAAAGATGGTTAGAAAGTTTAAACACCAAAAACATCAAAAAGTATAAAAAACACAAGAGATCTCATTTAATTGCTAACCAGGAGAAGACAGTCAGACCAAAATGTCGTCGAATGCTTTCAAAATATAGCAGATATGAATTTATAATTGATGATGAATCATATTAGACTCTTGGCAACACCGCTCTGCTTAAGAAATAATATTTTTTATAGCAGTAACGTTAGCAAGACGCCGGAGAGTGAAAAGAACAAGTATGTTAAAAAATTTGAAGAAAAATTAATTTCACAACGCGGAATAAGCGAACCATATTTTGTACCTAGTAGTTTAGTGGTCAATCAACATGTCTACCTCGGAGAGTGTATTAAGAAACGACCTAAACCAATTATGTATTTTGGCCCGACTTAGCATCATCTCATTATGCGAATATGGTACAGAATTATATGTTAGATAAAAATATAAGGTATGTTGCCAAAGAAGTTAACATACCAAGAGCACGACCAATCGAAGATTTTTGGGGAAATTTGAAAGCTAAAGTTTTTGAGGATGATTGGAAAGCCAAAAATTTAAGCAACTTGAAAACAAAATTGGCACTTGCCTTAGCAATATGGGCCTAAAGGCTGTACAAGACTGTTCGCTCTAGGTTGGATATCATACGTCGTCATAGAGCTCAATACCTTTACTGATATTATTTTTTCAAAATAGGAGGGCTCAGTTAAAAAAAAAAACTTTTTTTTAAATAATTAATTTTGTGCCATTTTTTATTCTACACCCGTTATTTTAGATCTTTTAGAACAATAACTGATTTTTTTTTCTTCTTAAATGATGAAGTTGTCAAAGGAGGAGTTTGGATTAATAATTAAACTTATAAATATTTTCAAATTTATTTTCAGCTTTTTTTTTTAGTTTTTATTTTAATACAAAAAAGGTAAGAACGACTTAAATAATATTTTTTTTTTCATATATTATAAAAAAAAAAGTTTTTTAAAACATAAAAATTTAAAGTCTTCGAGATTTTGGCTAAGAAAAAAAATAGAAAATGGCTTTTAAATTTATCTCAAGCGAACAATAACAACGAAAAAAATAAATAACTCATTTGTACAATTGTATAGCTCAATGCTCATTTATCTGCCATACAATAAGATGCGATCTATCATTTTTACTTATAGGACCAAAATTAAAATTAGGCTCATCCACTTTTCTGACTTCGTTTTTTGTACTTGTTGTGTCACCAATCCTAAAATCAATATAACCATGACCACCGGACAGTAAAAGCATAGTTTCAGTTTTTTCGAATTTTTTACCAACTTTATCTGTCGAACTTTTTTGAATAGTTTCACATGGCACACTCAAAAAAAATTTAACCGCATCCCTGTGTCCATGAAAACTGAATTGAGAATCATTTAGATTACATAGTGGCGTTTGGTTAGATTGATTGAACGGAATTGAAAGCACCACTCCATTTCCAGTTCCTATCCACAATCGCTTATTAGCAACGGTCATAGAAGTTACACGAACAATTGACAAACCAAGATTACTAATACCAAGCATTTTAGTTATAAATGGTTCTATATCGAGATTCTGTAAATGCTGATATGTCTTGCTATGGTAAAGTCGTAAAGTAGTATCCAAACGAATCGAAACCCAAACTCCTTCACCAACACTGGACAAATGACGAACTTGGTTTTCTTTTCGAGGATGAACATCAATCACACTCTAAACAGAATAGTTAAAATCAAAATTAAATATTTGTAAAAAAAAAAGGATTTTAAATAAAAATTCAGCTCAAAAATTAATACTCATTTCAATATATTTTTTATTTATTTTTTTTTAGTCGCCTATGAGGTGCAGTATTATTATAAATAAATAGATAAATTTCAAAATATTAAAGCTGTTTAATTAAAACTGGTAATGATATTTCGATGTGTGAACCTTAATTTAATTTTTCTAATTTTACTTAAATTCAGATAATCAATTAATCAATTAAAATAAAATTTTAATTAATTTTTTTAGACGGAAATTAGAAAGAAATATATTTACCGATATTGTTAAATTTTGAGGATCAAATATGTAAATTTTGTTTCGACACCCGGACCAAACATTTGGATGAACTGACTGAATACATCTTATTGAATGATGAGCATTGTCAAAGTTAATTGTATAAAAATTTTTTAAATCCCATTCATGGGTCTTTTGACTACGTTGAAAAATAGCGATCGTGCCGTCAGCCATTCCAACTAGAACCTTTCCATTCTGCTGACTCATACACAGGATCGAGTCTTTAAGCTTGACTTTATCAATTGTCTGATTTACAGAAGATATGGTCGAGTGAACCAATAAGCTTAAAATGACAATTAAAACCAATATAAGAGAGAAGCAAAATTTTATTTACAGTCCTTCCTGTGAGCCTAGCCAAATGGTTGGATAAACACTTGACAAAACAACTTGTTGACTACTGGGAGATTGAACATCTAAAGAAAGAAAATTTTTTTTTAGATTTTAAAACTTGAAAATTTTTTATTAGAAAATTAGACAAAATAATAATTTAGTTAGTCGAACCGATAATGTTAGCTTTTTTCTAAATGGAGGAAATTGTTACCATTTTTTAAGCTATTGTTTATAGAAAGCTTATTTACAATAGATTTACAAGATATAAAATTTGACGATTGTGTACAATTAAATGGTTTTATTAAGTTATTAGCCTCATAAATTCTATTTACACTGAGCTCCGTATGTTTCTGCTCAACACTAAAGTCGTCAAAGTCTTTTATGCTTTCATCACGTACTTGACTAATGTTATTTTTGACCAAAAACGATATCAAAAAATACATTGGCATTTTAAATAGTTCAAAAATTAAGTATATAAACAAAAAGTTAAGCACAATCTTTTTGCGAATTAGTAAAAGAGTTTTGTAAAATTTATATAAGCGAATCTGATATGAATTCAATAAATAAGCATCGGCTTCAAGAAAAATTAATTACAAATTTTTTTAAATTAAATTGGGCATAGACTAAGTTTATCAAAAAAAGTCAACAATAAAAAAATTAGCATTTTTAATATCAAACGTACTTAAAGTACCCTTTTAGACTTTTTTATTACAAATTTTCCTTCTTATTAAAACTTGAATAAAAATTTTTAGACTTTAGCAATTTATTCTAAATTTTTTGACCATAAAATTACATTAGCAATCTCATCTTAAATTAAGAAATTTTAAATAAGCAAATTTTTAATGAATATTTTATAAAATAAAATCTAAAATTGAAAATTGCTTAAAATATCATAGGTAAATTGAAATGATCATGCTCAAGTTTTCATAAAAAATGGGTTCAAAATTTTTAGAGTATAAAATTTATAGCAGAAGCATTTTTTTAAAGTAAGCATTCAATCTTAAGCTTAATTTTTTATTTCTGTAAAAAATTTTGAATGCAAAATACTTAGGTATGGTTTAACATGTTTTTCTAAACATAAAAATAATTTTTGAGCATGATGATTTAATTTTTATCATAAACTTTAATATGCCTACACTATTGAAAAGCTTTGAAGATAACATAAATATATCGGTTCTTTAAAGACTAAATTTAAAAGCTAATACATTAATTAATAATCAAAAAGAGATGGTAAATAATTCAAATACTTTAAAAAAATAGAAAAATATTTTCATTAAAAAATGTATTAAATAAAATAAAATATTTTTCTTAATATTTTAAAGAAAAACTATTAAATTATATTCAAATTTTTATTAAGTGTAATCGAGAAAGTAAATTAATAGTTAAAAATTTTATAAAAATAAACAATTTTTCATGTTTATTATGGTTTTTATAAGAAGCCATTTTTATTTAAATTAGAATTTTTCGCCAAACGTTTGACAAAATATAAATTTCTCTTTATCCTTTTGGAATAAATATCACTTAAAATATATTTTTTTAAAATCTAATCAATCATTTATAATTTTTTGATTATTAATTAATTAACTTTTATATTCTTATACTCTATAAGTACTTTGATTTATTTAAATAGAAAAAAAATCAACTTAATCTTTACCCATATACAGTTCTGATTTTTAAAACTGAATTTACCAAAATTTTGAAAAGCGGTACTTTTTATATTTTCAGTAAATTTTAACACTCAAAAACCGGAGGCTTTTACTTTTTATTCCATGAAATTTAGCAACAAAAATTAAATCATTTAAATATTTTTTGATTTTAGAATTTATTTTGATTAAAAAAATATTTTTAGTAATGATTGAAATTTATTTAGCTAAAAACAAAGAATAAAATGTCGAATAAACCCATCGGGTTTTTGAGTGTTAAATTCAATTCAATTAGCTTTTATATTAGCAGAAAAAATTAAAATAGCTGATACTGTCAATTTTAGAAAAGCAGATTTTACCAAATTTTTGTTAGATGTGGACAACTTTCAATTTTTAATTCTTGTCTAACTCGAAAAAACTCACTGATAATTTAATAAGAATCAGTTTTAAAAATCAGTAGTGTACTTATATAGAAAAACGGTTGTTATTAACAATATGTAGCTAAGAACCGTATAAAAAAAATAAAAAAATTCTAATTACCCTGTTCAATTGATTGAATTGAAGCTGTTGAATAATTCAAATCGTTTTCAACTTCAATATAAGTAATGTTATCTAAATTATCACTTAGCTCGTTTTTGCTTATCTGAATAGTTGCCTGTTGACTATCAGCATTTATTACATCGGGCTTTATTTCAGTTTCGTCCATGTCTTCTTTTGTCACACCAGTAACAGGCAGCAGAGTGTGAATTTTCAACGATTTTAACGTAAACTGTTGTACCAAATCGCCAGGTTTATTGGCATCAAAAATTGATATATGAGTATCATTTTCATTTAAATTACATATCCATATAGTAGAAGATTTAAACATAGAATCACTTTTAAAACTATTAAATTGACTATTTTTAAGTAAATCGTCAAAATTTAATGAATCTGGAAGACATGACGGATCAAATGTGTAATTGACATTGGCCGCGCAGCTTAGTCTTAAATTTGTCTCCTCTTTAAACAATGGTCGACAGTAAACTGGCACTGGCACATTGGTCAAATTGGACGGCTGACTTGAATTTTTGCTAGTAGGCAAACTCCATCCATATGCCTGCATCCGACCATCTTCTCGTGACTCAAGCTCTTTTTTCTTTTTAGTCTCTTGAGGAGACAATACTTCATATGCTTTGAGTATTTTTTCACTTTGTTGTACATCTTGTGAACTAATTGAGTCATCATTTAACGGAACTACTTGCTCATTTTGTTTAGTCTTCAATGTTTTTGCGCCCTTTGGAGAACTAGATGGCTGTGCTGGGCCTGGTGAATTGGACGATGCGTTGTTGTTAGGCTGAGAATTCCCAAACAAATCAGAAAAACTTTAAAAAAATGATAAACTGAGCAAAAAATAATTTTGTTTTTTTTTTTTATTTTAAAAATCATCATTACAAACTGCTTATTTGAGACCGTCCTTCATTAATGTCTTTTTTAATCTCTTGTACAGGTACACCCAATATTTCTTTAGGCATAAATGAAGAGAAAAATGAAGTAAGTCCAATATCTGACGGCTTAGTTTCTTCAGTCTCATTCACCACACTTTTACTCTTAGTCGCAATTTTTTTCCTCTTAAACTAAATATTATTTTTAGATTTTTTTTTATCTAACTAAGATAACTAAGTGTGCGTGTGGTTAATAAGCAGTGTATGTTAAGATGACTTTTAGACACTTACAATCGTGACAGAGCGCTTTTTTTTTTATGAGCCTCTTGACCTGAATTACTATTAGAATGGTCTTGTTCGGCTTGATCCTGTTTAATAGCGCGCATGGTCTCCCGCCAGCGAACCGCCTCCTGCAACTCCATCAATTTTTCCTTAAACTGGTTCCTTTCCATAAGCACTCGGGCCATTTCGGCACGAGTAAACCTCTTGCGCTGAGACATGGGTATGCTTTCCTTTGGTTAGTCAGCGTTAATCTAATAGTCAAGCTAAAAAAATCCTAATTTAACTTACGTCCTCTTCTTCAAGTTTTTTGCTCTTTGCAGCTAATTCTTCCTTGTTTTTGCGCTGTTCTTCCTCTAATTCGTTGATTCTGAGCTGCAATGCTGCCTTGACTGTCTGCAAAGACCTAATTTCTTCGCGTAAAATTAACATCTCACTGCTGAATTGGTCTAGTCGAACTATCAGATCGTCTTTTAGAACATTCAATGCATGTCTTAAGCAAAATTTGTACATTTGTCTCTAAATAAAATAAAAAGCAACATACTTTGTTTGTAGTAATTCACTGTTTTCTCGGATTAAGTTGGCAACCTCACGGGTCATACCTGAAAAAAAATGTTAAGATCAATGAAAAAAATAATTTTTAAAAATTTAAAAAATTCTAGTTTAAAAAAAAAAAGTAATACAAATATTTCTCTAAAAATTTTGTTGATCGTATTATAATTAAAGGAATTTTAAAATTGTCTTTTTTATGAAAATACAATTTTTATTTATAAAAAAAATTTGAAAAATAAAGAAAAAATAAAGAAAAAACTAAAATTGATTTTTTTGTCAATTGTATTTTTATACTTGTAGCTTAATTAAACACAAAAAACCATGTTTTTGAGTTATTGTTTTTTTTTTTTATGATAAATGAATTCATTGAGATTAAACAATCCTAATTATTTTCTTAATACTGATACAAAAAATAAATAAAATTTCATTTTCCACTTATTTTTTAATCTTAACTTTTTCCATAAAAAAATACCAAAATTATTTAAAGCTTAATGGGGTTTAAAATCCTTGGGCATTCTGCTATTTATCAATACAATCTCAAAGGAACAGCATTTTTTTCAAAAAATTTAAATAAAGAAAAAAAAAATTAATTAAAATATTGCAATAAATTACTTAGGTTTTTTTAAAATAAATGCTATTTTAAAAGAAAAATAGCTAATTGATCCTGACCAAATAACTAAATCAATTTAAATTCTTGAGACACAAAAATTCACTTAAAACATTAATTTAGAAATTTTCGATTAAAAATCCTGACCACGCTGCTTGAACCAATGATTAAAACAATCAACTAGATTTGATAAAACGATAAGATCAATTAGATGTAAAGATACAACAAAACTTCTTTAAAAAGCAAATTTTCATATTTGGCCATTGAAAATTTTGTTATAGGCTGCTAAATTTTTCATAATTTAGTAATTGATTTTTGAAAATTTCTAATTAAGTAATAAATTTAGATTAAAAAATTAAAAACAAACAATCCAAAGTACCTAAAAATTATCTTATTTAATTGGCCATTCATTTTTAAAGCTTGTTTGTTTAAAAACTAATTTTTTACTTTAATTTTATAATTTTCTTGATTAGAAAAATATTTGCTGTTTAAAAAAAAAAGAAAACATCTACAACTAAAAGTGTACAATTAACTACGATAACAAGACTTACCAAAAAGACTTTTTTTAACTATATTTTTTTAATAAAAAACAAATTAGAAAATAAAGTTATTTAAAAAAATTAAAATTAATTCATCTATACCAGTGAGGTCGGCCCCATCGTCCAACTCGGTTATATCTTGGTTTTCTCGTGAGAGCTCGTTGAACAGCGATAGGTCATTTTTGCTTATTTGATCTTCTTCGACTTCGAATTCGGAATTTTTGGCGTTTGACTGTGACATAATAGAACATGTGTCATCAAATTCGCCTCCCTGCAGATGCTCATCAAAGTTATCCGAAGATTGCAAATTAAGCTTAGACGATCCAATTTCATCTGGATCAAGCATATTCTCTTTTAAAAAAAGTGAAATTAATAAAAATTAATACAATATTTTCATGTTATAAGTTAAGCAATAAGTAAAAAGTGCCTAAATATAATCGCTGAGGTAAAAACAACAAAATGGGAAAGTGATTTTAAAAGCTTAGGATTATATTTAAGCATTGAAAGCAAATTATATCTCAAAAAATAAGTGAATATTAATTAATTAATTTTTTTTTATTATTATTATTTTTTATATTTGAATACTTGGCCATTTTACCTAAACATTCCATATAAGTGGTTAGAGCACTAGCACTAGTATTACTAGCATTTAAGATATATTTATCTACAAAATTGTTTAGAACTCAAAAGAATACACTTAAACGTTAGAGGACTTACCAGATATTTGTTCCTGTATGGGTTGATTGAGACTAGTTGAAGAAGATTGAATGGATCTATCCTGAACAGTCGACGACTCAATCGATTGGCTTGAATTTGATATTTCTTGATTTAAAAATAATTGTACAGTTGTGCTAATATCGGTTTGATTCAAATTTTTTAAACAATTTATTAAATCAGTTTTGTTAATATTTTTGTCTGCTGATTTGAGTAATTCAAACAGTTTGTTCTTGGATATGTGATAGCCAGAACCGTTGTCTGATAAGTCAGAGTTGACTGAAGCATTTAGTTTTGATTTATTGATTTTTTGATTATTTTGACTGTTTGAGTTGGACTCTTGGCCAAAAAGTATCTTGTGCCGTTCCAAATAGTCACAATGAGTTTTGAAAAGTTCGGTATATCGTTCATGCAGTTTGTTATATTCGCGTCTAATTTCGTTTTCTTTTTCTTCCAGTCTTAAAACTTAAAAAAAAATATACTCAATACCCAAGACAAAAATTTATTATTCTTTTTTTAATTCCCAAAAAATTCAAATCAAATCCCCTAATGAATAAAAGTAAAAATTTTTTCAAAAAAATTTTATTAGATTAAAAGAATAATTTCGGATTTATAGCCATAGATTTAAACAAATAGAGTCCAAAAAAATTGCGTAAATTTATTAACTACGTTTTTTGAACAAATAGTGAAATTTAATAAAAATCAAATAAGTTATATATTTAGCTTTTATTAAATTATTATTTATTTTTACTTAGCTTTTGTTTTTGTTTTCTAAGTATTAGAAAAATTTTAAATTAAAAATCAAAGCCAGTCTTGTTAAAATTACTTATTTATTTCATTTTAGTTGCAAATAAAACTAATTTAAACATAATGCCATGACATTCATTTTTATGTATTGATTTAATACAAGTAAATCTGAAAAAATTATTTTTATATTTTTTTATGAATAAAGTCACTTTATATTGTTTTTATTTGCTTGTTTTTTTTATTATTTTTAAGATCCTGAATTATGATATTTTTAACAATAAAAAGATTCAGCCAAAATTAAGTTGAAAAATATTCAAAGAAAATTTTTGAAAAAATTAGAAAATATTCTCAAATTAAGAAAATCAAACAGATTTTAAGAAGTTATGTTGCACTCAATTTTCTTTTTTTTTAAAAATCTGTATAAAATATTAAAAAAAATTTATGCTTTTATTAAAATTCAAGCTTATACATTAATGAAATAATAATTTTAATAGTCACAATTTTTTATTTCAAACATATGCAAGTATGGGTAAATTTTGTTTTTCATGCAAATTTTTTACTTAATTGAAACAAATAATTTCGCTCAATTAGTTTATTTAATTAATAGCGATGAAGTAAGTTTCAGGAAATTTAAAGCTTTTCCGCTAATTTTTCGGCCTTTAATTTTTAGCAAAAATCGAATAGAAAGCTCTTGGCTTGCATGGGCTCAAAAATTTTATTAATGCGTGTTTTTTCTTGCATAAAATTCATCTTAAAAATTAAAAAAAAAAAGACAATTTAACAAGCTTTTTTGTCTTTTTTTTATATTCCTATGAACTACTATAAACAGAGATTATTTTGCGAATTTTAAAACTAGTAAAAATTTTTCACGAATTTTAGTTTTCACTTTTTTTACTTTCTCTTTTGTTTATATTAAAAAAAGCGTCTAAAAAGAGATATTTTATGAAAAATTTTTTTTTAATTTTTCTGTAGTATACTAAGCAAGCTGTTAGAAAGAATTTTTTTTTAAATATCTCAAATTAGAATATCTCTTATTTTAAAATAAAAATAAAAGAAAAATAATAAAAATAAAACCTAATAAGTTTTTTATTTGATTAAGAAACAAGTGTAAAAAATAAAAAAAAAGCTTTAAATTTTAATTTTTTCCATTCTCTTTTTAAATTTAAAAATTCACCACTTATTTATGTAAAAATTCTTTTTCGGCTTAAAAAACACTCTAAAAGATACTTGTTTAGGTTGTTTAATTTTTTTTTACTAATTTTTTTAATTAATTAAAATTTGCCAAATTATTTTTAATATTTTTAAAATTATGCTGATCGACATTATGATGATTCATTTTAATCTTAAATAATTAATGAATCAAGCTGTTAGGGCATTCAATTATTTTTCCTTGTTCAAATATTTTTTTTGACTCTATTTGAATAAGAATTGGAAATAAATTTAAAAATTTCATTCCATATAACCATTGATAAATAAATAAATAATTGTTTTTTTTCCCTAAGAAAATAAGACTTTTTTAATGTCTATATATGCGAAAAGGTCTATTGAATGCCTATTGTAAACAAAGCTAGAGCATCTTTAATCAGAGTCTCATGATAATTAAAAATTAATTATTTATGTATAATTAAAGCTAATTATGGACAAAAAAATAGAAAAATCAGACAATTAAACTTACCATGATCACTGGTATTTTTGGACTTAAGATCAATCATGCGGACAATGGACTCTAGACTTTTAACTTTTTCTTCATAATCGCGCTTTTGTTCGGCAAAAGAATCTTCGCTTTGAAATAATTTCTAAACATTAATAAAAAAAATATTTAATTTATTTCTTGATCCAAAAATAAAATTTAATTACCAGTTCAGTGTCCTTTCGAGCCTGCTTTTCCCTTTCATACTGAAGCAACAGTTTGTCGTTGTCATCTCTTAAGAGCTCATTCTCGACCAGCAGCTCTTCCTTTTCGTGATAGGCTGCGTCTAAAGCTTCGAGCACACTCACTACTATAGGCATAAGCTCTTTGACTGTGTCTTTGCCGTACAGTTTGATCATTTTTTCCAATTCAGTGTAAATAGAATTGGCCAACTGGGCCACTTTTTCGTTAAGTGATATCTGATTTGTGTTTAGGGCATTTTCGGCCGGGCTGGTTCCAATCAAATTTATACTTAAATTTGACAAATTCGATAGAGATGTCTTGATGCCGAGTTTGTTCTCGTCATTATCAAAATTCTTATCCATTCTATCCGAATCAATCATTTGGTAATTTTATCAACTTAGAGTAAGAAAAAAAAAGTTTAAAATTAGTTTTTCATAAGCTAAAAGTTGCAACTCAATCAAAAAAGAGAGAAAAAATAAAAAAAACGATCTAAAAAGTAAAAACGAAATTTTGCTAGTCGAATTTTTTATGCTAAATCAAAACTAAACCAGTGTAAATGCTTTTCGATTGTGTTCGCATGATCATAATTTATATGAATTAATAACCATGAGCCAATGTTTTAATTGTTGAGTCGAATCTATGAGGTGCAGTGCTCGAGAGCCAGCTCTTAAATTGCTGCGTGAACGTGCTTTTCAATTACTCATTCGATGATAAATTATTCCAAGGATTCAAATTGTGAAGACTTAATTTTGTGTCTGTTTACTTCTCTAATACAATCATACTTAATAATTGTCTGAGTACTTAAATTGAATTATACTCTAAGCTCTTTTAGTTTAACTTTATAGAAATAAAAATAAAATTTTAAAAAATTTTTCTTCTATTCTTTTCTAAACCTAGTTGATTGAAATTATTTTACATAAAAAAAAAAATTTTTTATCTTAATTGCGATATTTCATATAAGTGTAAATTTTAAGTCAAGTCAACTTAAATTAAATTTTCACTAAATGTATTATTTTATTCATCTATAAATGAAATAAATGACATTTTCTTTTTTTCTAATACGTTTAATCTTAGCTTGACCATTGGCGATATCTCTATAATTTAGATAAAAGATTAAGTTTTAATATAAACTGATTCATAAAAGAGTGATTAAACAAACACAGGCCAACAGGCTGGTTAGGTAACATTTAGGAAAAATAATTTAAGGCGAAGAGTTTTTTTTTGCAAACAAAAGTCTTCGCATCCAAATTCAGTCGGATTTTAGAGTTTTATTTTTTTTCAAAATTTATGATTTATTAAATAAAAATTTCTTCAGGGTTTGTTTGCATTCTCAATTTGTATAAATGATATTTATTTTAAGAAATAAAATTACTATCTTTTTTCGATCTATAATAAATAATAACTAAGAGATTAATTTTAAATAAGTAATAATTAGATATTTAATTTAGAATGATAATGGTCCTAATTCTTTTTAAATAATTGATAATCATTATCGATTGAAAAATCAGTATAGCCAAAAATCAAAAATTAAAAAATTATCTTAAGCTTCAATTGAATATTTTTTAGCACTGTTAAATTAGCAATTAAATAAAAAATAAAAATAAAATTTTTATAATTTCATGTAATTCAAAAGTTAACTTAAACAAGACTCAATATTAAAAATAAATTCAAAGAAGTAATAGCCCTTAAGATTTTTGTTCAAAAATTTTAGAATCATCTTTCATCTAATATTTTACGATATTTTATTTATTTATTTGTTTAACTGTACAGAGCTAATACTCCCTCGGATTTCTAAAATAATTTAAATTTATATATAAAGCAATATGATAATTTGTTTATTTTAACATACAGTTATTATTTATGCAAATTCATTTTATTCTTAAAATTAAGTAAAATTATCTGTCTTCATCATTTAATTACAATACTCTTGCTTAAATTTTGATTTTATATCATTTCTGTTACTTATATTTTTTACATTAAAAATTTAATACTTAATTTTTAGAGTTTTTTAGGTTCATTATATTTTTTAATGTTCGATACTGCACAAATAGTGCAAACCAAATGCTAGGAATGATAGCAAAGAATTTTAAATATTTATGTATAGACTCGTTGAGAATGCTGTATACAGCGCTTTTAAGGCCTCATTTAGAGTTTGGAATAATTTATTGGTACCCATATTTAGAAAAATAAATCGTTGAACTAGAAAAAGTTCAGAGAAGAGCAACAAAAATCATCCTCTACATTTTTAATTACGAAAATGGCATAAGACTTGAGTTGTTAGAGTTAACTGGCCTCAAAGTAAGAAGAATGAGCGGTGATTTAATTTAGATCTATAAAATCATAAATGGCAATGAAAGTGTTAAACTTATTAATGGAATGAACTTGTCTCCCAATCAAGTATACAATTTGAGGAAACATACAAAATGGATGGTAAGAGAAGATGTAAAAAATTGTACGCATCGTTAGAATTTCTTGACAAATCGTGTGGTTAAAATTTGCAATAGTCTTTCTCAAGAAATAGTTAATTCTAAAACCAAAAATATTTCAAAAGCTAAACTAGATAAATCGCTTAAAAGGAATTATTTTCTGCTATAGCCTGTAAAAGCTTAACCCATTATGGGCCGCAATATTTTTTTACTACTAATACTAATGCTTAATTTAAAATCTAAATGAAATAAAATAACTCCATATAAAGATACAAAATATTATATTGAAATTTAATTAAAAAGAAATTAATCCTTATAAGATTTTTAAATTTAAATCCTAAATTTTTTGCAAAAAACAACCTCTTATTGACTATCAAAGACAAGCTAAAAATTAAAGCTTTTTTTCTATTATAAGATGTTTTAATTGAAATTAAAGTTTTGAGCTTTATAACTCAGTTTAATAAAAAATATATTTTTTCATTTAAGTTTTTTAGGAAAAAAAAATTAATTTCTGAATAGGAAATAAGACGGACTTAATCAAATTTTGATTAAAAATCAAAATATGTATTTTAAATTAAAATTTCTATCAATATGTTAGAAAAAATGTTTTTATTACTTTAAAATACAATCTTATGAAAGATTTAATATTATTTTAGCCAAATATTTTTACTTAAAAATTTTCAAACTTATGATATTATTATTTGCAAAAATTTCTAATTATTAAAATGAATAAATTTTAAAAATTACTTTTTACAAAATTTATAATTTTTTAAGCATGTTTTTAATTTAATATGAATAAAATTTTTAACATACCTTATTGCTTTTAATGCTAAATAATCTTCAACGTTTTTTCATATAAATTATTCTATATTCAAAATTCAATTTTTTATTTTTAAAAATTGTCATGTAATCAGATAACTTAAAGAGAAAATATTTAAATTCTTAAAAAAATTTATTAAACTAATTTTTAAAATTAGACATTATGTTTTTTAAGTAAAAAAAATTATTTAAATTTATTCAATTTTATTTTGGTAGACCACCAACTACTCCGCTCTCAATACCACATTCATTTCTTCCTCTCAAAATTTTAAAGAATCCTTGATTACCCTATAAAAATAAAGTTTTTTATTTTTGTCTTATTATTTTGATATTAAAAATTACCCAATCAGTATTCCACGAATTGGCTACAAGCCAGTATTTGGTACCATCTTCAACACCCCATCCGAGGATTTTGATAGCATGACCTCCCAATTGCGAGCCAGTAGTGTGTTTGTAAACACCTGATTTGTAGTTTAAGAAATCAGCATAAACAGTGAATGCACCTTCAACTGGTCCATTGGTCATTATTTCAGTTTGAATTTGTTCTTCTTTCGATCTAACTGAATAAGCTGATTTTCCATAATGCTTGTCACTCACGTAAGGAACAGTGTATTCGCTTCGGCATTGTTTAGTACACTTTGGAGTTGGTTGTTCACCTTGACAAGGTGGACGAGTTCCATTAACATGGTGCTCACAAGCGGCAATTGAATATGGTTGGCAACCTTCATTTGAGTTATAATTTCCTCCAGTAACAATACCAGTTTTGACCCAATATTCCCAGGCTGATTCTGGATAGCCTCCATTGCAACCAAAACCACAGCTGTAGCAGCAATCGACCATATCTTCTGCTGACAAGTGGAATTGTTGCTCACCTTGGCTATGAATGCATATTCTATCACTCATGGCTTCAACAGCGCCAAAAGCCCAGCAAGAACCGCAGTTTCCTTGGTCTCTAATTTCACGAATTGACGGACAGTTTGGCCATTGTTCTCTAGCATCAAAAGACTCAGGTATGTCACCTATTTTGTGAACTATTTCCTTCAATTTTGATGGCTTTCCGATGAATTCAACTGGAACACCAAGTAATTTTTTTACAGATTCCAAAGACCATGAATTAAATTTTGAAGGAGCCGCTTTCCATGTCTCACTGTGTTGGTTAACATATTCAATTATTTCTTTGGACAATGGCTCAAATAAATTTTTGTTTGGCAAACCGTTTGTGGCACAAACAGCCAAGGCAAGAACTAGAATGAATTTCATTTTTTTGTTTTTAAAAAAAAAAGAAAAAATTTGTCTCATTTTATAAGCTTTGATCAATAAAAAAAAAAGTCACATGAAAGTGTGATCAAAAAGCGGATGATTTTATTTAAAACTAAATAGATAAGATAGCGCGAAAGATAGAAGTTTTTGTTGTTTGCAAATTCTTCAAGTCAATAAAATAGCAATTGAAAAATTTTCTTTAAAATTGGCAGACTAAAATATCTCAAGTGGTTAATTTAAGTATTTCTTTTTTTTTTAATATTTTTTTACCTTTTTCATTTTTTTTGGAAATTGCTTTTCCAAAGTTGATATGATTTATCTAAAAATGATACATGAAATAAGAAATAATTTACATTCTGAAATTCAATTCTTTTACCATGTCTATTTACCAAATTTTTAATCAATATAAAGTTTTATTTTCTGAGTGGTTCAGATGCCGATGTTCTCGATGCTCAAAATATATTAATATTAGTACAATGGGTTCAAAATTTGGAATTAGAGTTTTTTTTAATTTTGATAAATATTATGTCAAAATTTTCACAGTTTTCACAGTAGGTAATATCTCAAAGAAAAAAATAGTGCTTTTAAAGCTTTATTTGAGTCTAAAAACAGTTAAATTTCAACTTTATAAAATCAAGTCTTTACACAGATCTAAACAACACTAATGCTTCCAGCAACAACATTTTTTTCAATCCCACACTCATCTTTTCCTCTTAGTATTTTAAACAAACCGTCCAAGCCCTTTTAAAAAATTATTTAAAAATTTTACAATTTAAAATTTTCTGTTAAAAAACCCAGTCGTAATTCCAACTATTTGCAATCAGCCAATATTTGTTACCATCTTCAACACCCCATCCAATTAATTTAACAGCATGACCACCCAATTGACCTCCACTTTTATGTTGATAAACACCGGATTGGTAGCTTAAAAAGTCTGAATAAACCGTAAAAGCAGTCTGTACAGGACCGTTTTTCATTATTTCCAATTGAATTTGTTCTTCTGATTTAACTGTGTATACTGATTGACCACGTGATCTGTCATTGTCATAGGTAATATTGTAATCAGAATTTGTACAGTGACTTTCACATTTTGGAGTTTTAGACTCACCTTGACACGGTGGGCGCTCACCATGACCATGATGCTCACAGTCTTCGATACTGTATGGTTTACATCCCTCATTAGATTTATAGTTACCACCAGAGCAAATACCTTTTCTTTTGTAGTATTCCCAGGCGAAAGCTGGATAACCCCCATTGCATCCAAAGCCGCACGTTTTGCAGCATGACAACAAATCTTCGGTACTCAAATGGCGGTTAAGCTTTGCTTGAGTGGCAACACAAATCCTGTCTGACATTGCTTCGACTGCTGAAATTGCCCAGCAAGAACCACAATTACCTTGATCGCGAATTTCTTTAATAGTCGGACAATCTGGCCAATTTTGTCTTGAGTCAAATTCTTCTGGTATGTCACGATCAAGTACATGGCTGACTATTGGTAAATCTTCGGTTATTTGATTAATATGATCCAATGGGACACCAAATTGTCTTTTTACAGAAACCATTGACCAGTCATAAAATTTAGTTCGACCAGCTTTCCATGTTGTGTTCATTTTTTGATTTATATGGTAAATCATCATGTCCGACAATGGCTCAATATAGTACAGTTCATTGCTGCTTCTAACCAAGCCTATCAAAAGACTTAGCAACACAGTTATTAATATTTTCATTTTTAGAGTTAAATTTTCTCTAAATTTAGTGATTTTTTTATTTTATAATATTTTTGAAAGCTTAAATTGCGTTTTTGAAAATACCAATAGAAGGGGCTGGGTAAAGTCAACTATTTCGTTTTAAAATGGAATACATGAATTAATGTATTGAATTTGAAATGCTAATATTTTGTTATAAATTTTGTCTTTTTAAAAAAAAAAAATTTTTAATGTTATTTGAAAATGAAAATAATAATTTTTTTAAATTTTTGACTATAGATTAAAAATAGCTTAAGATTTATAATTTTAAGAAAGATTTTGTTAAAATAGCTTTTAGATGAAGATTTTCATTCAAAATAAAAAAAAATATGAATGGAAGAAATCGAATCAAGCATTCTTCTAAAATAAAATGTATAATTGAGCAGGATAAATTTTTTACAGTATTTTGAAAATATTTAGAAATTAATTATTTTTTTATCTAAAATTGTTTATTATTGAATTTAACGAAAAATTGAGTGTCTAACAAAAAAAAAAAACACTAATTTGTAAAATATTTTTTTTCTACAATTTGATACATCACACTCGGCAAAGAAATATAATTAACTTTTAAAAATATATACGAAAAAGAGTTTTGGCTTTTTTCAACACACAAGGCGGTCATTTTAAATATTAAATTGTAAAAATTTCTAAACTTTTGAACCATTTTTTCCATTATTTCTTTTTGTATTTTTTTGGGGATTTTTTTGAGAGATTTGGTCAAAAGCGCTAAGTTTAATTTAATCCTCATAAAACAGTTGTTTGGGGCGCAGACAACAAAATTAACAAAGATCTTACTGAATGGGTATACACTGATGAGCATCAAGTGAACGAAATGCAGTTTATTTATTTACTGATGAATTAACATGCTATAAGGAGAAAAAATTTAAAAATAAAGACAAAAATTTATATAAAAATAATAAAAATTAAAAGAAAAGAAAAAATAAAGAAAGAAAAAAGACTAATTTTGAAAATTAGAAGGCAAGATAATTTGGACCAAAATTTTGGTTTATGAGAAATCCAACAACTAAACTGCTTATTGAACAAATTAGGAACGAACGTGAATGCAGAAAGCGAGAGCTAAATTAAAAGTCCATTATATATTTTCTTGAGATGCTAGCAAAAGGACGAAATATGAAAACTGATAAAGTGATTAATGCTTGTAAGCTAGTTGTCAAAATCAAGAAGTATCCATGATATGGCATTTGTGAGTGAATTAGTGGAGAAAGTAAGGACTGGACTAAAGGAAGGAATAAATAGCATTTGAAAAGGTAATGAGTTGCTAAGCTCAGTGACCTAAAAATAACATGTGACTAATTTTACGCTTATTTATCCAATATAATTAATCTTAAGAATTTAACTTTTAAATTTATTAATTTATTACTTCATTTTTATATTAAATTTTTATTTATTAAACATCGCCGATTGACGTTTATTGAATAATAATAATAATTTCTTTTTTGATTTTATTTTTTTGGATAGATTTTTTATTTTCCCGTCTATTATAATATACGTAAAAGCAATTCTTGTGTTAGCAAAAAAATTTTCCTAAACTGTATCTTATCCGACGTTGATGTTTGAAATGACAATTTTCGATTACACAGGAAGAGATTTTATATTATATTTACATTTCTTTCTTTTTTAATGATTTTTCACGATGTTTTCATTTTTGACTAATCTTTTAAATATTATTTTATTTATTATTTCTTCTTCGTAATTTCATTTTTACACGGGTTAATGTTTTTTCTTTTTTCTTTAACCCAATTCATTTAAACTAATTAATACCTAATAAATTTAATTATTATTATATATCCAGTAAACACCACGAGGGTGATGTAAAAAAAAATAAAAAGAAAGTAAAGTTTTGTCTTTCTAAATAAAATTAAAAGTTCAATATAACAAATTTAATATTAAAAAAAATATATAATGAGATCCTAGTTAATCATTCTGTAAAGAATTGAAAAAACAAATGAAAAGAAAAGAAACAAAGGCTCACATTTTTATAAAAAACAATACATTGGTTGTCAATAGATAAAAAATTTAAACTAACTTTGAGTTATAAAACGTAATAAGAAACTTTAATTTAAATTGAATAAAATTAATAGAAAATTATTAAAAAAAATAATTTTAAAAAAAATTTTTGATGTTAGTTTTTAATTTCTAAAATATCAAATAATAATAAAAGCAGTTTAAGTATTTTAATTGAATGAAGCATTTAAAATTTTGATTTTTTTCCTAATTGAAGAATTTTTTTATTAGAGATATTTTTTTTACAGATATCGTAAAAAATCAAATACTTGTGAATGAGTTTTGTTTAAAAAAGAAATTAAGTAAAATCCACTAGATTATTTTGAGTTTAATTAATTAAATTGTGCAAGAGTTGATGCAGCATATCATTTGTTATTAATATTTTTAATTTGAATGATTACCAATTTATTTATTTGTATATCTGTATCGAGCTAAGGCTCCTTCAGATTAAAAAAAAAAAAAAATCAAAATAAAATAAAGTTAAAATAAGATAAAATATATAAAAAAAAAGAAAATAAAATAAAATAAGTTAAAATAGAAGAAAATTAAAATTGAGAATAACAGGATACATATTTTTAAATGTCTGATTTTTCAGGGTAAAAAAACCAAGTGCACTTTATAGAATATATTTAATGGCCATGTCTTTGAATCACTTAACCAGCCAAGTGTAAAACTTAATCACTCAGTAAGTGATCTGTTAAAGGCGATTAGCCAAAAATCACAATTAATATTCACCTCTTGAGCTAATATAGAGTATTAATGTTTACACAAGCATTAAATAGAAACAAATGCCTCTTGAAATCAAATTAATGTTAGAATGTTAGAATACCTGTAAAAAATATTCTATGCAATTTTGGAGGATATAACTCGGTTTAGCTAATCCTAATCTTTTAACTACTTCACTTGACTTTAGCTCCAAGTCACACCAGCTACATCCAACTGTGCAAAACCAGGTAAAATATCTCGAGGGATCTTTTTGAACATCCTACGAAGCCAATTCTGAAATGAGTATTGATTACGATCAACAATTATCAATAAACTAAGAATTTGCTCAAAACAAACAATCAGATTTTAATCTGCATGATATACTTTCTTTTGGATACGCATGTTTGTGATTAGGCTAGAAATATTTTCGATTAATATCTCGAATTTTGTAGTTTAATGTAAGATATTTTAAAAGGTGTAAGTTTTATATCATTGAATTACAATCTCAAACTTAATTGCTACTTTTCTGTATGCAATTCATGCTGACAAAGATACTTCGACAGAGTTAAATAGCTCCGTTCTGCCACTAATTAACAAATCGTTCAACTACTTGACCATTCTTTTATCTCAACAATTACATCATATAATTATTCGGTAATTTTTTTTCAAAAATCAAAACATAAATTTAAAAACTATTTTATTTGATATCGAAGTAGTCATATATTCATTTTTTAACCGAAAATTTTTCCTTTTAGATAGTGTTTTTATGTCCCTTTTCTATCGCTCGGCTAAAATGAAGGACGCTGATCCATTCTGAGTAGCCGAGGTATAGACAATGAAAATATTTAAAAGTTAATCCTTTCTGTACTTTTTCTAAATATTATTTCATTTGGCCCTGTTCCTTTTTGTACTTTTTCATATTGAAAATAAAGATTACAAAAAATTAAAATTTTAATTATTAATATTAATTTGAACTAAAATTTCTCTTTTCTTTAACATACCCGAATCCCTAAATTTTTTATTTCAATTTAAAAATACTGATAAAGTAGAAAAAGTACAGAAAGTAAAACGTTTTTTTTAATATTTAAATCTCATTGTCTATCCATGGAGTAGCCTGATGGTTTCCCTCATAATAATAAAATAAATAAATAAAAAACAAAGTAGTCATTTGATTTTTTACTTGATTACTAAAGAAAAGTTTTCTTATCTAAACTAAAAGCTAACACAAAACTTGGATCACAAGTTAAAGATCGGATGCTTTAGAAACCAGTTTAGAAATATTTAGCTCAGATTCTTCCCGACATTTAAGAATATTAAGTCTAAAAAGAGTAAATTTAAAATTTTTGATAAACATTCTCAGATATTTTCTTTTGTTACAGAACTCGTATTTAATTCAGCCACAAAATACAATTTAACAAAAAAATTAAAAAATCAAAAATTGAGTTTTCTTCTTCTTTTTTTTTAATTTCTTTAAATTTTTTGTTTTTAAATAGAATTTTTCAAACCTAATAATATTAAAATAAAGCATTAAAGTAATATTTTTTTTAGTTTAATTAGATTATTAGGTAATTCAAAATTATTAACAATCAAGTAGATTTATTTGAATTAAACTCAAAGCTTAAATAAAAATTAATATAATTTCTGTTTCCATAAATTTAAATTTTTTTTCTAGTTTTAGTTTATGTGAGTACCAAATAATATGAGAAAATTATTAAGCTAACTGTTTAGTTTTTTAAAATTTTTTCTAATAATCCATTTATTGATATGAGCAGTTAAAGAGGTGACAAATGTTTACCTGATATATAATTTGTGTAAATAAGACTCTAATTAGTTAACAAACAAACAGTGGAATTTCGGTATAAATGACTTTTGACTCTAAGAAAAAGTCAATAGAACGGAATAAATGAATGAAATATTTTAAATAATTCAAAAGCTTATCCAAATCGGTTAGTTTTTATTTTATCCCAGGTAATAACTAATTAGACTTATCTTGATTAAAACCAGACAATGTTTACGAATAACCGAATTGTAAACTATGTGAATAGAATAATAAAATAATAGGCGGTGACTAAATACTAATTCTCATCTAACTGTTATTTTTTTTCTAAAGTATTTCCTTTCTAATTGGCCAATTATTGATTATATTGATTGGCTTAGAAAAGTAAAAATATTTTCATATAAATATCCAAACTAAATACAGATTTAATAATTTCAGATTACGTAATTGTAAAATTAAGAAAATGTCTTTTATGATAGAGAACATACTATCGGCTGACTTTTCAAGTAAGCGAAAGTTACCAGCCGATGATCAGTTATCTCTCGGCAAACGCCACTGTTCCGATGGTCGATTTCCCTTCCAACCATTGAACAATTACTTAAACTTGATGCTACCCAACATGTCATTCCAACATCAGACCGAATCTAGCTTAAACTCATCTGGCTATTCAACTGGCTCGAATAATTCATCTATCCACGAAGACTTTTTACCAAAGGCCAAACGAGAAAAAAAAGAATGGAAATGTGAAACATGTGCTAAAGTTTTTGATCGTCCATCATTATTACAACGACATATCAGAGTGCATACTGGCGAAAAGCCACATGTTTGTGAGACATGCGGCAAAGCATTTTCCACATCATCCTCCTTAAACACACATGCACGCATTCATTCCGGAGAAAAACCTCACGAATGCAATACTTGTGGTAAAAAATTCACAGCAAGTTCAAATTTGTACTATCACAAATTGACACATACAACTGATAAGCCCCACAAATGTGCCCAATGCTCAAAATCTTTTTCTACTCCTGGCGATTTGCGATCACATATGCATGTTCACAATGGCACATGGCCTTTTAAGTGTGACTTATGCTCTAAAGGATTTACTAAAATGACCAATCTCAAAAATCACATGGTAACTCATTCGGGTGATAAACATTATGAATGTAAAATATGCTATAAAAAATTTTCACTGCAATGCAATTTAAAAACTCATATGAAATCACATGAAGAAACCGATTGAATGCAACATTGATTTTTGAATTGTTAAACAGTGTCGGGATATGTAAAATTAATCATAAAAAAACCGGTCGAAATTTAATATTTTTTTTGAATGTAAATTTTTTTGTAAATATTTTATTTAAATAAAAGAAATTTTAAATTAAATTTTTTTTATTAAAAAAATTCGATTGATAACAATTTAAAGTTTCGATTTTGAACTTTAGAGATTCAAGCCAAGAAATAAATAAAACAATTTAATTCAGTTAATAGTTTATATAGAAGTTAGAACATGTGTTCCAGCTGCAGTTAATCTTAGAACATGCAGCTCTAAATAACACATAGAGACATTTCAAGACTTAGGTCTTAACAAAAAGTTACGTGAAAATTTGGAAAATTGAAGTTTATTATCAAATTAAAATGATCATGCTCAATATTTTTCATTTAAAAAATGTTTTTAATTTATTTTAGAAATTAAATTTTTTTGCAGAAACACATTTTCAAAGTTAACATTCAATGTTAAACTTAGTATTTTATAA
>VANL01000257.1:0-46505 GCA_006352455.1 Brachionus sp. 'Tiscar'
TACATTTTACTTTTTGCACTTTTCATTTTTTAATTTTAATACATCGCCAGAATTGGCGCAAAATGAAATAAATAAATTTAAATTTAATAATAATTATTATTCTGATAAAAAAAAACCTTTGTATTCAGCATATTTCTTATTTAATAATAATATATTCAAAATTTCATAAAAGCCAAAATAATGATTATCTGTCACCAAATAAAGTATATATTCCTGAAAGCATATAAACATTGATAGCACTTTGATCAGAAGAATTGATAAAAAAAGCTGTTTGGGTGTAATAAAAAACCGTTTGGAACAAAACTTCAAAAAAATATGTGATTCTTCTATTGGATTAGTTTAATTGACTTGATTATCAATTTTTTCAAAAAACTAAAACTTAAATTTGGATGTTTTATTTTATATATAATACTTTATAGTTCAAATTTTAAATAATTAATAATTTTTTAAGTTTTCACTTCATTTTTTTAAAGTTGCTTGTTATTGAAAAGTTATTAAGTGAATATTTTGAACTATTTTTTTTATTTATCAAAAATGTTATTAAAAAATTTAGACAAGTATGAAGAGAAAAATTTATCAAATGAACTTTGTACTATTGAAAAATATTATTTCTTAAAAAAAATGACTTTAATAAAATGATTATTCAATGAGCTTTTAAAACAAGATTTTATTTTTGGCAAAGCCGATTTCTGAAGAAAAAATATTTCGTATGTCTAGTTTAGAAGAACAAATTTAGCAAAATAAATTAGAATAATGGTTGTCATGGAATAAATTTTTCAAAAATCAATCATGATTTTTTTTTATTAAAAAAAGATAAATTTACTACTACTTATTTTGTTAGCAATCAATTCTTTGTTGGATCATGAGTGTTTCTAGATAATTTTTAAAAAATTTATTCTAATTCAAATGCCTGAAAAATATTAGTATATTCGGGAAAAACTAATTTTGAAATATTTAATAAAAAAAGTAAGTCAATGTCTCAGTAAGTTTTTATTTAAAAAGCTTAAATTTACATGTTCGATTAATTTAGATTATTCAATTGTTAAAAATTCAAGTTTATTAATTTTTATTTAAACTAGAAAATTATTAAATATCAAATATTTGCTTTTTTTGTATAATTTCAGTCTTTATAAAAAATATCTCTTCGAACAAATGATCAGCACAAAAGAAATTTTAAAAAGAAGTGATTATAAATTTTTTTTTAAATTTAATATTTTAATAAAAAAAATTTAAGGGGTATTTTTATTATTTGTTTTTCAAATAAAACAAATAAATAGGACAAAATTTTGATAACCAGCTATAAAAATCTTTCAAATCGGGTGTGTATTTTGTTAAGTTTTTAAAAGTTAGATTAGAAAGCTGCATTCAGATACAAATTTAAAAAATATTTCAAAATAATTTCGGAAATAAGTTGAAACTTAATTATTTAAATTTTCTACTGCCGAACCCAAGCTGAAGCATATTGAGTTTTCTTTTAAAAATCACGAATAATTTGCACAGCAGCTTTGTAATATTTCATATGCCGAGTTTTAAACAGAATTTATTTGACTTAAGCATTATACCAAGTATTAAAAGCTGAATCACCAGCTAAATAAACTAATATTTTATTGTAACTCTTGATAAAATCACTCGTAAGATATCGAAGAATTGAAGAATATGCATAAACGGTGTCTAAAAATTAGTTTTAAATTTCGAAAGATAATAATTCAAAAATTTGATAAAATTTTCTATAATCAAAGATAAGATAAGAATCAATATAAGTTGGCAAAAATTGGCCTTTTTGTTTTATCCAACGGCCTAAATATAAAAAACTCAGCTAAAGAAAAATTATTGATTAAAATTGTTATTTTTTTTAGAAATTTAAAAAATTAAAAAAAGCAAAAATTTGTTGTTTTTGAATATTAGTAACTAATTTTCTTTAAATTTCATTATGTCGGGTACCAATGTGTGCCAATCTAAAAATCCCAAAGAATGGGAAAATTCTAAAATAAAATCTAAAAATCAAACAGTGTCTGATGATGGAACTCAATCGTTTTTTTGGCGAGCTCATACATTCACTGTCCTGATTATTATGATTGTTGTTCTAGTTTACGAATGTTTGGTTGAGCAGCAAGTTCAAGATCAAAGCTATAATATCAAACGTGGTTTAGTTGCATGTGCGAGTTTTTTTGTTCTTTTTGGTGTTACTCAGACTCCTGATGGACCATTTATTAGACCTCATCCAGGTGAGAACAGCTAATTCAGCTTCTAATATGTAAAAAATTTAATTTATATTTTAGCTTTTTGGCGTTTGGTTCTCTGTTTAAGTGTTTTATATGAGATAGCTTTGATTTATATTTTATTCCAAGTAATTTTTTTTTTAAATAAATTAAAATCTGATTTTGATAATGTAAAAATTTTAGTCTGTTGATGATGCAAGACAATTATTGACCCATTTGGATCCCAGTTTAGGAAAGCCTCTGCCTGAAAAAGACTATGGAGGAAGCTGTAAAATATATGATCCAGATAATATCGAAAGTCCATTTCATAATTTCTGGGTATCATCTTTGTTTTATAAAATTTTAGCATTTTCCAATTATTTTTATTTTTCTTCAGGACAAAATGGATGGTTTTGTACCAACTCATTTTTTTGGATGGTGGTTGAAAGTAAAAAAATGCAATATTCTAATATTTTATTATAAAAAATTAATAGAATTTTTTTAATAAAGACCTTAATTTTGAGAGACTATTGGCTCTGCAACGTAATGAGCATTGGTTTCGAACTTCTGGAATATTCTTTACAGCATCAACTACCGAATTTTAGTGAATGCTGGTGGGATCACGTTAGTAACTCAAAAAAAAATTGTGATTTTAATGTTTTAATACTTTTTGTAAAGTGGATTCTTGACTTTTTAGTATGCAATGGATTAGGTATCTATCTTGGCATGAAGACATGCGAATATTTTGAAATGAAGCCTTACAATTGGCGAGGACTTTGGAATATACCAACATTCAAAGGAAAAATAAAGCGTATTGTCACCCAATTTAGCCCGTACAGTTGGGTGTCATACGAATGGCGGCCTACATCAAGTTTAAAAAGGTGGCTTTTCATGATTGTGCTTATTGTCTTATTTTTTATTGCTGAATTGGCCACATTTTATCTCAAGTTTATACTTTGGATACCCCCTCCACATTTTTTGTGCTTGGGTCGTCTTATTTTTATGTGGCTTGTTGGTGCCGTCGCAATGAGAGAAAGCTTCGAATACCTTGATAACACGTAGGCTAAAATTTTTTTCAAATTAAAGATTTTATTAAATTTTTTTTTGCTTAGCTTATGCAAAAAGATGGGAACTCAAACATGGGTTTGCATTGCCATTATAATGACTGAGTTATTGATTTGTTTAAAATTCGATTGGGAGACCGTAACAAAGCCGTTTCCGCCAGAGGTCGCCTTTTGGTGGTACATATTTCTCAGCGCTTTAGTTGCATGGACAATAGGCCAATTTTTGATTCGTCCATACTTTTGGCCTCAAGAAGCTGGAGAATGTGAAAAGAAAAAAAAATAATCTTTTACATTCAGCACGTAAAAATTCTTTTTATTTTTGTTAAATGCCGGTTAGAAGATCTTTTCATATATTTTATTTTGAATTATATTAAAAATTAGAATTTTTATTAATAAAAAGCTCTTTGAGCTTGAATCTAGCTCATTTAGAAATATATTTTTTTTGAAATTTTTGGTCTATTTAAAAATAAAAAGTTTGCCATGAACCTCTTTTTTAACAAATAAACAAAATTAATGTTTAAGATTAATGAAAAGAACAAATTTTCACTTGTAACCAGGGAATATCAATTATGATTTGTTATAGCATTAAACAATAATTTTATACTTTCTAAAAGATTTGATATATTACTTTACATTTTTTCATTGATTTCATTCTCTTCTTAAACAAAAAGAAAAATAAAATTCATGAAATCATATGAAATTAATGTTAATTAACTTGCTATGTTTGAGCCCGTATAGCCGAGAGGTTTGCATGTTAGTCATCCAAGCAGAGGGTCGAAGGTTTGATCCCCACAAGGGGAGAGAAAATCTTACGAATATCTTTGAAATACGGGGCGCATGTTTTAACCCCTTTCATTAAAAATAATGAGGGACCAGTTTCGACTGAGGATTTTAATAATTACGGCTTAGATGATCAACTCAATGCAGTCATCTCTGTGTCAGATCGGAGCCTTCGCCTAAAAAAAGGTAATTAGAAAGGAGATGAGCTCCCCTCTATGCTTCATAAGTAGCGAACAAGATTAAAAAAAAAACAAAAAAAAAACTAGCAATGTTTAATTTATTATATTTATATGTATAATTAATTTTTAACAGACACAGAAGATATAGTATAAATACATCAAAATAAAGTCAGGGTAAAATATTAAATTAACAAACAACAATTTAAAAACTATTCAACATAGCCAAGTTCAATTAAATAATATTCAATCGGAAGTTACTTCAATCTAAAAATCATTTAACTTAAAACAAAACATATATTACCAAAAAGAAACCATGGAAATGCTTTACGTGCAAGTCAAATCAATATTATATTCATTTAATTTTTCAAAATACTTAATCTTAATTATTAATTTAATTAATAAAAAATTATGTATCAATACAATTTTTTTTGTTAAATTATAATTTTATTTTATTTAGACGCAATTTAAAAAATATGTTTATAATAAAAATAACGTAATTACTCGAGTTTTATGACATGTCTTTATATATCGAACAGTGGTTGAAAATTTCGATTTATGACATGTCATAAAACTCGAAAATACCCCTAAAAATCAATTTTTTCTAAAAAATAGTAACCGTAATAGTGACATGTCACATAACCAGAAAATATAAGGTTTTTACTTTATGTAAATTCTTGTAAGACCAATAATAAAAGAAATTATTAAAATTGGATTAGTTTTTAATTATTATTATTATTGTCTAAAAAAGCTATGTTCGGGTAAAAAAATATTTGAACGATTTGTTAAGACTAAACTATTTACAATTTATAAAACAGAAAGATTGATTAGGTCTCAAATCCTTTGGCCAACAATTATCACAGACCTAATTGTAACAACTTTTTTTTTAACCTTGTTCGCTCCTTGTAGAGCATAGGGGGGAGCTTAGTTTTTTATCACACTAGTTATCGAATCCAATAAGTTTGTTTCATATGAATAAAATGATAATATGAATAAGCTATTTTTTGTTCTATTCTTAATTGAATAATTAAAACAGATAAAGAAAATAAATATTTATGAATAGTTTATTATGGTTAAGTTTCACGCCAAACATTCAAGAAAGTTCAAAGTCGGGTCGACTATCCCCCTGATCCCTTTTTGGGATCAAACATTACAAAAATGGATGACAACTTTTTTTGACGTGTATATGTGTAATATAGGATCAATACACATATTACACATATACACGTCTTTCAAACAAATCCGAAACCCGCCTATTTTCTTCTCGATTAGTCAATAGGATAATATAATTGTTGGTCCAAGAATTTTTATTTTGAACTTTGGAGGTACAGTTTAAAGTTTATTAAAGTTTATTAAAGCTTTTGAATATACCAGCGTTGATAACCCGCATCATATGTAATTAATACACTTCAATTTAATACTATTCCTGATTTGTGACATGTCACTATTACGGTTACTATTTTTTAGAAAAAATTGATTTTTAGGGGTATTTTCGAGTTTTATGACATGTCATAAATTGAAATTTTCAACCACTGTTCGATATATAAAGACATTACGTTACTCGAGTAATTACGTTATTTAAAAGATTCTCTCAATTTTTAAATCAACCTGACTTAGTTAGACAAGTCCAGTTTATGGCAAATTTCCATAAATTTTCTTAAAATTTTTGAGCTCAAATTTGTTTAATTATCTATTTAATCTTTTATTAAATTTTTAATTCGCTTTGGAAAAAATAACAAAACCGATAACGAAAAGTGTTCTTAATTTTTATTTTGAATCTAAAATTTTTAAGTTTGATCTTAAAAAAATTTTAATTTAATTATATTTATCTGTCAATTTCACCAAATACAATATCCATGGTACCAATGATAGCAACAACATCAGCGATCATGTGATTTTTAGCAACCTTGTCCATAGCAGCCTAATTAAAAAGCAAAAAACACGTTAGTAATTAAGAAATTTTCAATCAAAATTTACCAAGTGAGGAAAGCCAGGAGCTCTAATGTAACATCTGTATGGTCGACTAGTACCATCTGATACCAAATAAACTCCCATTTCTCCCTTAGGTGCTTCAATTGCAGTATATGTAGCCCCAGGTGGTACCTGGTAGCCTTCAGTAAAAAGTTTGAAATGATGAATCAAAGATTCCATTGATTCCTTAAATCATCAGGCACTTAAATTGAATAAAATAATTTTTAAAAATTAATTACCTTCATTTCAGCTCTTTTTGGAGGAACAACTTTGTGATCGTCAGTTCTAATATCTCCAGCAGGCATTTTATTCAAGCATTGTTCAATAATTCTCAAACTTTGTCTCATTTCTTCCATTCGGACCAAATAACGATCATATGTATCACCATTGGTACCAACTGGTATATCAAATTCGACTTTATCATAGGCATCATAAGGTTGAGTTTTTCTTAAGTCCCATTTAATACCAGATCCTCGCAGCATGACACCACTAAATCCAAGATTTAAAGCGTCTTCAGCGGTAACTGTTCCAATTCCAATTGTTCGTGCTCTCCATATTCTATTAGTCGATACCATGTCTTCAACTTCGTCTATACGCTGGCCAAAGTGATTGATAAAGTGATAGATATCGTCCATCAGGCCAATTGGTAGATCGAAAGCAACTCCACCTGGACGAACATAAGCAGCATGTAGACGAGCTCCAGAAACTCTTTCGTAAAACTCCATCATTTTTTCTCTTTCCTCAAAAAGATAGAAATACGGTGTTAGAGCACCCATGTCAAGGGTATGTGTACCAACAGCCATCAAATGGTTCAATATTCGAGTTATTTCGGCAAACATGGCTAAAAGATTTCAAAGTTATTGAAAACGACCAAAATATTTAAGAAAAATCATACTTCTTATAAATTTTGCTCTTTCTGGGACTTCTATTCTCAACAAGTTCTCAACAGCTAAAGAATAAACTTGTTCATTTGTCATCATACTGACGTAATCCAAGCGATCGAAATAAGGCAAAGCCTACCAAAAAAAACCATTTAAATTTTTATAATTAGTTTGCAAACATTTTAGAATAATTTTTTATTATAAACAGAAAAATATCATTTTTTTTATTTTATAGATTTTAAATATTAATCAAATTCAACAAATTAATTATTTTATAAATTTTAAATAAAGTACTTAAAATTTAAGTTATTAGTTATTGAAAATACATCTTGTCTTTTGTTGATACTTGGTTAATTAAAATTATTTGAAATCCGACAGACATTACTGAGTTTCAGATGAAAAAAAAGAGTAAAAAGAAAAATATGCTTGATGAGTTTAATGATGAAATATGTATGAAAAAAATTTTTTGAAATTGGACTCAAAAAAAATGGAAATATAAACGATTTAGGCATTTTTATTATTTATAGTATTTGTCAGGCTATAATTGAAAAATGTCATGATAACTTGATCTACCAAAGCTGAAAAAGACATAAAGGTATTGGAAAGAATTAAAAAAAGAACTGCTAAGTGAGTTAAACTATCAGATACCTATCATATGAGAAGAAATTTGAGATATTGAGATTGATGACTTTGAAATGCAAGAAATAGAGTTGTAGAGTTAAATAGAAATAGATTTTATTGAGTTATTGAAATATCTAATGAAATAAGTTTGATGGATTGCCCCAATAATAAAAAATAATCGATTAATAAAAACTTTATCATTTTGAAGAAAAAAATGCTAAAATTACTGACTTGACTTAGAAAAATATTCAAATCAAATCTTTTGACCTGACTTGAAATTGTTCCAAATTCTTGTTTAATTGAAGCGATGCCAGAAGATCGATTAACACTTCTTTTGCTTAATTTTTTAAAATTATTATTTCAAATTTAAAAGTAAAAATTTATAAATTTGTTTAAAAAAAAATTAGTTTTTATTTAGTTTTAATCAAAAACTAGAGATACTTGCATTTCAAGCTGATTTATAAACTTCAATTTGTTGAAGCATCAACAGTGAACAAATTTAAAAATTAATTTAATAGTTAAGTCTTTTGAGTTGAAAAATTAAATAAGAATTTGGAAAAATTTCAAGTAAAGTCAAAAGACTTTTTTTTGAAAAAAAAAAATTGACTTGAAAAATTGTTAAAAAAATTAAATTTACCTGAGTGTATGTTTTATATTCGATCAATTTTTCAGTGCCACGATGCAAAAGACCAATATGAGGATCAGATCTTCTAACCAACTAAATGAATAGATGAACGATTGAAAAAAAATTAAATTTAAAATAAATACCTCTCCATCTAGTTCTAAGACTAAACGCAAGACACCGTGTGCAGCCGGATGCTGTGGACCAAAATTAAGAATTACATTCTGACCAACTGATGAGTTTATTTTTTCTGTCCCAAAAACTAACATAAAAATTTATTTTAGTAATTTATAAAAAATAAAAAATATACAATTAGACGGTATTTGTTTCCATTTAGTAGCAGTTTCATCATTTGCTAAGAAAATCTGTTCTTCGTTTGATTTAAATTCAGCTGGTTCACCATGATACGATTTTAGTCTATTTAATAAATTAATTTAATTTTTTTGTAAACAAAAAAAATTTAAACTAGAAAAAAACCTTTTTTGTTGAGATAGAACGCTATTCAATGGCAAAGTTGAGTTAATGTTTGTTTTAATTGAAGAATTAAGTACATTTTTAAAAGCTTTTCTTCCCAAAAAAGCCAATTGAATCGATTTTGACATTTTTGACCTGTTTTAAATCATCAAAATAATTAATTGATCGCTAGAAATTAATATTCAAAAGTAAGAAATATTGGAATCTGAGGCGTTTTTTTATGTAACAAAACTGTTAATTAATTTTGCATTTTTTTAAGCACAGAATTTTCAATTAGTTTGGATGCATAGCTTAATTTATAAAAATAAATTATATTTTATTTGTGCATAATACAAGATTTTTTAGCAAAGTTTTTTCTTAAATTATTTTCTATATTAAAAAAATTGTCTTTTATTTTTTTGTTTAGAATTTTATTTTTAAATTTTAAATAATTATATTTTAATATTTAGACTGTTTTTGTAACTTACCCTAACCCAGTATTTCTTTCTAATTTTCTATTCATAAACTGATTATATAAATATTTTGTTTTAAAGTCTAACAACATTCAGTTTTAGCTTATTTTTGAATTTAATATACATGCCATTTTTTATTTTTATTAAAATTATTTATTAAAATGGGAATCTTCTTTTTTTGATTATCAAAATCAGATTTTTAAAGCTTTTCTTGAAATTATTCTTTTTAGAAATTAGATTAAATTTTTTGAATACTTAAATTTAAATCTTAAATTCTTTGAATCTCACTTAAAAAAATATATTTAAGTTTTCAAAGATTAAACCTGATTAAAGGTTAAGTTTATAAGGAAAATAAAATTCAAAAAAAATTTTAATAATAAATTTTCTCTAATAAAGCATTATAAAGACATTAGTTAGTTTGATTATCAAACAAAATTTACTATCTTTTTGATGATTTATGCTCACATCTTTAAACTCAGTTTAAAATTTATCACAACACTGGAATAATAACTGGTTTTTTAAGCTATAAACTAAAAAATATATTTTATTCTAGAATTTATTTTAAAAATTTGATAAATGAGTAATATTAAAGGAAAATTGATTGCTGTGATCGGTGATGAGGTCAGTTTTAAGAAATATTTTTTAAAAAGTGTTAACATATTTTGTAAATTTAGGACACAGTTATCGGATTTTTAATGTCCGGATCAGGCGAGTTGAATAAATCAAGGCAACCAAATTATTTTATCTATGATAAAAGTAAGAATAAATTCAAAAATAATTATAGAAAATAATTTTAAAAACTTTATTTTTTAAGATACATCACTAGCTGAACTAGAAGAAGCTATTAAAAGCTTTATAAACAGAGATGATATAGCTGTATTATTAATTGTTCAATACGTTGCTGATATGGTTCGTCACTTGATTGATAATCATACCAAGATAACTCCAGCAATTTTGGAGATTCCAAGTAAGGAGCATGCTTACGATCCATCCAAGGATTTTATTCTTAAAAGAGCTCAGGTAAATTGATTTTTTCTATTGTGATTTACTTGTTATTTTGGATTTAAGAAAATGTTTTCTGCCGATGACTTTAAATAAAAGGTTGCATTGAATTGAATTGATTGATGTTTTTAAATTATTATTTGTATCCTAATAAAATTTTCCGATTGTAAAATTTTATATTTCCATTTCGTCATATTTCATAATTTTTCTAGTCTTAGATAGTTAAAATTTTCAGCATTTAAATAAAAAATTTTAAAATTAAAAATAAATTTTTATTTTTTTTTACTTATGCAATTCCAGGAATTAACTTGTGACTTCATAACATCTGAAATTATCTGATATCAGTTACTAATAATAATAGGCTAAAACAAAGTTTGGTCGTCTAGAAGGCTAAAACGAGTTTCTTTCTTCCTTTCTTCCAGCTAATACATGCATCAGTTGATAATATTGATAATATTAATATTAGTAGTAAATATTAGTGATAATATTTGTAAAAAAAATTTTGGACTATCGAGGTCTGAAGTTAAGCGACTAAAAAGTTGGTCTCATTTGAGTGTCTACAAGTCATAGAAAAACATATAAAGCTTTATAATGCAACATACAATCTTATAGAGAAATGAATTTTCTACTGTTTAATGTGAATAGAAAAGGGAAAAAAAAATTTTGAAAGAATTTAGCCGAAATTTTGAAAGAATCGGCAATTTTTCATTT
Source organism: Brachionus sp. 'Tiscar' (assembly GCA_006352455.1). Classification (NCBI taxonomy): domain Eukaryota; kingdom Metazoa; phylum Rotifera; class Eurotatoria; order Ploima; family Brachionidae; genus Brachionus; species Brachionus sp. 'Tiscar'. The sequence goes on from VANL01000257.1 coordinate 10,953, forward strand.
TTTTTTAATCTACTTTTTTGTTTACCCCTGTACATATACTTTTCTTTTCTATAAAAATTCTGAACTTGGAGAAAATTCTCAATAATTTTTAGGCTTTAGTTTATTTTTTTTAAAGACTTTTAGAAGCGCATAAAAATACTCAATTTTCTCCAAAACCTCCGAATTAGTTTCTTGTTTATCTCCCTATTAACAAATTCGTTCAAAGTGTTGAAGTTTGACAACGGGCGAACGCTTTGGATTTAACATAAAAATTATAATAAAGAGCGGTGGTGAAGTTTGGAGCAAAAACAGTTGTAAAATATGCTCTATTGAATTGAGAAATTAATATAAAAATAAATTTTAAATATAAATTAAAAAATATATTTAGAAGGAAAGATCGAATATTTATAGAAAAAATACTAAATGCTAAGTTTTTAAAATTTTTCGAATTTCAAGTCAAAAAATTTCAAAATTATCATTTGATTTTTAAATTTAAAAAAAATTTTCTTTATATTTTTTTGCTCAAAACTTCATCGCCGCTAATTAAGACAACTTTTTTTGATATAAGAGCCTCTTAATGATTTATTAAAAGTAAATAAATAAATGCGAGATTTTATTCATCTATTTTGTTAATTTTTAAAAAATTTTTGACTCCGGCAGCGATGAAACGATTACTAAATTGTTTTATTTAAAAAAAGGATTCAGCTAGAAAGATTTATGCTGAAGTGTAAATGCAGCTTTATAATTTATCTTGACAGGATTTTTTATCGGGACAATTTGTGGTCTCGTCAATTAAACAGTTTTAAATTTTTATTCATTTTTTGATTATACAAAGTTAACTTATTAATTATTTTAATTTATTTGATAATATTAAAAAAATTAAGTAAAATTGGTAGTTTTAAAAAATAACTAAAATATTATTAATTATGGAATTTATTCTATCAATCAAAGCTAACTGACTTATCATTTCGCTTTTCAAAATTTGTCATTTCATTTTTATCTTGAATATCAATTTTCTTTTTTTTCCAAAAACCAAGCAAGTTAAACAATATTAATGAATCATCTATGTAATGCTTTGGTCCACCAGTGATCAAACTTACTAACAAACCAATTATAACAGTAATAAATGTTCCGATAGGAGTATACAACATATAGGATATTGAATATATTTTGGAAAATCCAGTTAATTGAGAAATTTGATCATTAGTTGTCAAATTTGTATAACTAACTGTAGTATTAAAAAATGGACACAATTCAGTGCTTACATCTAATTTTGGATAATATGGCTTCACTATATATGCGCCAAAGCTAATCCAAATGCCAAAAACAAATCCAAAAAAGCTACCAACTAATGCTCCCCATGAATTGGTATTTTTAAATAAACAACCCAAGACAAAGAGCCCCAGAATGGGTGAAATCATTGCTCCATTTAAGCTAGTTGAAATTTGTTGAAGGTTTGTTCCGAATGCGGCAATAATAAAGGAAAAAAGAGTACTTAAAATTCCGCAAACAACTACAATTATTTTGGTCGTAGTCAAACTCTTAGATTCGTCTAAATTTTTGAAATACTTAAAAGATTTAAAATAATCTTCCCAAATGATTGAAGATAAACTATTTAATGAAGAAGAAACTGAGCTTAATGATCCACAGAAAACTGCGGCCAAAAAAAAACCTGATGATCCGGGAATTTTTTTTAGATTATTAGCCACAAAAAAACCCACCAATTGATTTGGATTTGTAATTTGTTTCGCTGTTAAAGGATCACAATTTGCAAAATTAGCATATAAAACTAGTCCAACAAAGGAGCACAATGATAGCATGATAAAAACCCCAGGCACATTCAGTAATAAAGCTTTTTGAGCTAGTTTTTTAGTTTTTGTTGCTTGAAATCGTTGAAGAGTCTGTTGGTCGGTTGAAAAAGAATAGGAAAAATAGACTAAAAATCCAAAAAAAATTGACCAAAAGGTCTGACGCTCAAAAGGATTTGGGTTAAAATCTAAGACGTTAAACCTTCCTCCTTTAGAGTTTATCACAAATAAATTTCCAAAACCTCCAACATCATAAATGCCTTTTACTAAAATAACTATTAAAGAAATAATCATTATATTAACTTGAAAAAAATCTGTCCATATTACGCCTTTAATTCCACCAATTGTAGTGTAAAATGTTGCTATAGATCCAACTAGTATTATCGAGTATTTTTCGCTCAAAGTTGAAAAAACATTCAAAGAGACTGCTGGTCCAAAAATAAATATGGCTGTAGAGATAAAATTTTTTACAATGTAGCAAAGAGTGCCGACATATTTTACCAGTGGTGAGCTAAATCTAATATGGAGGTATTGAAATATGGTAAATATCTGAAGACGTGCAAATAGAGGCCCAGTTGTGTATGCGCCAATTAAGGGAGTAAGCATTCCAGAAAACGCAGTAATCCAATATTCAAGACCAAATTGATAAACTTCGGCTGGAATTCCTAGCAATGCAGTAGTTGAAAAAAATGTAGCTAAAAGAGAAAATGCAACTGGAACAGGATTCATTGAAGAATTTGCAGTTAGATAATGAGAAACACTGTTCGTGCTTTCGTTCTTCGATATTTTATTCTTAGAAAATAAGCCTTTGATCTTTTCTTTAAATCCATGATATGAACCGATTAAAATTGTGATCAAAAATATAATTATCAGCACTATATAATCCAATACTTTTAGTTCATTTATCATTCTCAACAATATTTTTTAAAATAAATAATAATTAATTTAATCTAGTTTTTTTTTAAATACTTGATAAAATTTTATTCAAATTATTATATGATATGATATTAAATTTTATCAAATTTACAGGGTTTATCTTTTTGTTTGCTTTGATCTTTTTACTTTTAAATGCTAAAGTTACTAATATATTTTGAATTTGTTCTTTTCTTTGAATCTCAAAAATAAATCAAGTAAAATTTTCCTATGAAAAATTCAGCAAATGGAAAAAAGAAAGATAACACAAAAAATTTTTAAACTTTTTTTGAATATGTCCTTTTATTTAAAATTCCTTGATTAACAAAATAAGTTAATTGATAAAGAAGAACACTAGAAGTAGTCTTTTTCTTAAAAAAACTTAAGGGAAAAGAGGATAAAGATATTCTCAATTCCATAGAAGAAAGTTAAAATTCTTTTCTGAAAGAAAACAAAACTTTTAAACAAAAATAATTTTACGGTTTCCCTAGCCGTGCAAAATTTTTAAAATTTGATCTCAATTAACCTGGCATATACTTAATTACCAGTTAAATTATCTAGAAAAATTATTAGAAAAAAATTTATTTAGATGCTCTGCTGATGAATAATTAAAACTATTACACGGCTAGAGAAACTTTAAAAATCGCTATTTATTTAAAATTTTTGGTTAATCAATATTTTTTCTAGATAATTTAACCGGTAATATAGTTGATATTAAGCTAATTTAGATCAAATTTTAAACTTCATTTAATAATTTTTTAATCTTTATAATTTTAAGAGTTCTAAATAGTAAAAAAAGAAACGGACTTAATGAAATTAATTTTTTTATTTTTAACACTAAAATAAACAGTCGCACATAATTTTTATTTTTATTTACTGTTTTCAAATTAAATAAATAAAGAACAAAAATTTCATAAAATTTTTAAAACAAATATTTTTAATCTATTTTGTTAATTTTTTTAATTGTTCTAAAAAGATAAAAGTAAAAATTGTATGAGGTCCAAGACGAACAAAAGCTGGTGTAAATCCTTTGAAAAAACCACTTGGTCCAACTTTCAAAACATCTTTTGCACATTCTAAAATACCAGAATACTCTCCTGGTTTGGCGTTCATTAGTCTAGTTTTAAGCACATCTAAAGGCATTGTAATAACCGTGGCAATCACTCCAGCACTTAAACTAGCAGTGAAATGAGTCAACAAATTATCCGCAAAATAGGTAGATTTGATTAGGCGAAATTTTATTTCATCATAAAATGCTAGCTGACCAACAGTTACTAACATTCCTCTGGACGAAGCCATCGATGCACCAGCAAATAACCGACTGAAGCCTTCGGTTCGCGTTATACGAAACAATGCTTCAAAGCAATGCTTGTAGTTTCGTCTTTGATCGATTGGAAGTTTGGAATCGTTTTGCATTCGGACATTTGTCAAATCTGCTGGAGCTCCTATTATACCACCAATTGCTCCGCTCATACCGGCGATTAGTATTTTTTGATAAAATGGCATATCTTTTGGCTTCGAACCTGAATTAGATCTATTATTTACAATATCTTTTACAATTTCATAGCAAGCAAAACGCGTGGTCGAATAAGTAGCTTGCCTAAGAACAGCGGCTGAAATTCCATTATACAATGCAAAAAAACCATTGTTTTTGACAATATTGACTGTCATACCAAAGAAGCCAAAGCGAGCATGCTGCTGAGTCTGCAACTGAACTTTTATTGTATCTAATGGATGTGTGATCAAAACAGCACCAATCGATGCAATTCCACCTAAGTACCAAGGATCTTTTTTTGGGTTTGATTTAGTCATTTTTTTGTAAATAAACTTTTCTAAATCTTTTTTTTTTGTATTTAGTATTTAAAAAAAATTAGTTTTCATATTTAAAAAATTTATTATTATAATTGTTTGAAAAATATTTTCAACATTTTCAACTAGTTTCATCAATCGGACTTAATTTATTTAAATTATTATTTTTAGGAATTTAAACTACGTGAAAATTTTAGTTGAATCGTTTTTCCTATAACTTAACAAAAAAGCTTTTTTAAGTGTTGGCAAAATTTTAAAATTTTTTTTTAAGAATTTATAATCTAGTTAAGGGCGGGTAAATTAGCTTGCATTATCAACGTTATAAATTATAATTTTGCTTCTTTAACGCTCTTATATTCATCATGATAATGCATTTATTTTTTAAAAAAAAATATTTTAAAATTTCCTAAAAGTTTAAGTTTTATTTTTTGATGATTAAAAAAAAAAATTTAACAAAAAAACTGCCATTATATTTAGACAAACTTTTACTTTCTTTCATAATGATAAAAAAATATTATTTTGGCTTAAAAAAAATTATAAAACATTTTTTTTTGATATTAATAAAATTTTTTATTTTTTGATTTTTGTTCATAAAACTACTAGGAAAATATTTATTATACATTTTGAAAACCAAAAATTTTTTTTTCCTTTTTTTGCCAATATTAAATTAATTTTTAAATTTATCAATTATCCCATGCAATGCAAGAAGATAATAGAGGATATCACACTCAGTACCTTTTGAGCAACGATACTTATCTTGAATAGAGGTTAATGCATCGAGTTGACTTTCTTTAAAGAAATATTACCAAGTCGAAACCGATTCTCGTTTTTTCGATTTGAACAAATTTGTTTAATTTATTTAGACAAAAACATTTAAAAAAAGATGACCTTAAAAAGATTATTGAAATTATTAAAAAATAGATTTATCAAAAATGACTCTAAAAACTTAAGTTACAATTTAAGGAACAGTGCAAACCTGATTGAACTGATGGCAAAAACCAACAATGAAGAAAAAACATTTGGATTTTTAATTCAAGATTGATAAATAGCTTTGTAGTCAAAGGATCAGTGCTGAAATATGCAACTTTCAAGCTATGAATTTAAAAAAACGAAATCATCCGAATTGAGTAACATGTCTTTAAAATAGACTACTGTATTTTAGTGACATGTTATTCAAAATTGAACACTGTTTTAAAAAATAATAAAAATTCAATTTAGTGATATGTAATAATAAGTAAACACATTTATAAAGTTATTAACAATTGTTAAAGCTTAAAAAAAATTTTTTTAAAAATGAAAAGTGAATTATTTAATTATGTTGAAGTCGGATGTTTTTTTTTAACATGGATATACATTAACAAATGGTTAATTTAATATACAAGTGTAGCCTGAGAGAGAAGAAGCTACACTTAAGCGTCATTTGTCACCGGTGTCTTGCTGGGATTATCATCTATTCCGATTGCTGGTCATCGTAGAATAAGATTAGCAAATTACTTTAGCTATTTTAAAAGTATTTTTTTCAAATTTCAAAGAGAAAATTAATTATTATTAAAAAAAAAATATTGATGCCTAAAATTATTTTTTGTTAGCTAAATTTTTCTTTAGATAAATTTTGATCAAAAATAAAAAAACAAAATAAAATACAAAAAATGAGAAATTTTTTTATTCATTTAAATAACTAGAGATTATTTTTAATCTTTCATAAAAAACAAATGACATTATAGTAAACGGTCCCAAACGGACATACCTTGGCCAAAATCCTTTAAATAAACCAAGTTTGTCATACCTAAGTACTTCCCGAGTTGCATGCAAAATTCCATTGAGCTCACCTTGTTTTGCATTCATTAATAAAGTTTTTATCACGTCGGCAGGCATTGTAATTAATGTTGCAACAAAACCAGCACACATACTAGCCACAAAATGAGTCGTAATATTATCGTTAAAATAGGGAGTTTGAATGAGCTTTGTTTTGAATTCATCATAAAACGCTAATTGGCCAACAGTAACTAAAACTCCTCTCAAAGCTGACATGTGAAAACCTGTGTACAAAGTGGTGAATCCTTCAGTCTTGGTTATTCTGTACAATGCTTCAAAGCAGTGCTTATAATTTCTTCTTTTTTCAAGCGGAAGTTTTGAATCGTTTTGCATTCGAACATTAATTAAATCAGCCGGACTTCCTTTTATTCTTAAGCTTAATTAAAACTATTGAAATTGTGTTTTTTTTATTTTACCCAGAATGCTTCCAAAACCTCCGCCAAGTCCAGCTATTATAATTTTTTGGTAAAATGGTAGCTGATTTCTATGAATATCATTTCCTTTTTTAGCCTCCCATTCAACTAAGACCTCTTTTGCATATTCATAAAAAGCAAATCTAGTTGTTGAATAAGTTCCTTGCCTTAATAAGGCGGCAGACAATCCATTGTAAAGCGATAAAACCCCACCAGTTCTTATTATTTTATAAGTCATGCCTAGATACAAATTAAAAATTAAAAATTAAAAATCTTGGAAGCTATGAGAATACCAAAAAATCCGTGTTGAACTTTTTTCTGAGTTTGTAATTGTACTTTTACAGTATCCAACGGATGTGTTAAACATGTTGCTCCCATACTTGCTTGAAAAACATTTCTTTAAATTATTTCTGTTGGTAAATAACAAAATATAAATATAAACATAACAGTTCAATTACCTAGGCCACCCAAATAGCCTGGTTCGGATTTTTTGGCTTTATTAGTCTGCATTTTTACTCCAGAAAAGTATTTTATGTAAAATAAATCGTCTAGACTCAAGCAACAAGTTTTTGATTCTAAACCTTGAAATATTTCAAAATTAGAAAAGCGATAATTAAACAAAAAATTTTTATTAAATTTACCATATTTAACTTGATTTTTTCTCTTTTTATTTGTTTTAAATTTAAATAATAATATAATTAAATCGAATAAATTTTTTGATTTTAAAAAATATTTTTTAATTAAAAATATAAAAAATTCTGTTAAATTTATTATTAATTGGTTAAGTTATTCTTTTTAATTAAAAATTTTAGCTAGAAATTTTAAATAATAATTCAGTAATTTATTTTGGTTTTATAAATTAAAATTTTTTGAATAAATTATTAATATCAATTTTTTTGTTATGAATCTATTAACATTTAAAATTTTATTAATTTTAAAACAAATATTTTTTATTTTCGGTCATAAATTCGGTCTTAATATAAAAAAATTATGCACTAAATTTTTTTTCATTAAGCATATGATGCGTTGGATAAAAAGAAATTTTAAATAAATTAATTCATTCAAATAAAAATAAAAAACAACTGGAAAATTAGTCAAAATGTCTTCAGTTGATTTACGACGAGGTGACAAGATAAAACGCTTTAAGTCATCCTATTCTCTTCAGTTTTCTGATGACAATCTCCAAGAATATATGAACGTATTAGGAATGATATTTAGCATGTGTGGTTTAATGATGAAAGTATGACTCATCAAGCCTTTTTTTTCTTAGTGTTATAATAATTTTTTAGATCAAATGGTGTGCATGGTTGTCTGTATTATGCTCATTTGTCGGATTTACTAATGCTAGAGGTGGAGATGATAGTAAACAAATATTTAGCTGTTTTATGCTTTCTGTGTCAGCTGTAATTATGTCATATCTACAAAATCCAACTCCTATGACTTTACCTTTTATGTGATTTCCCATTTTCATTTATGAATAAAATTTTAATTAATCAAATTAAAAAAATTTACATCTTAATTAAATTCTAAATTTTCTTTAATTTAGCTAATTTTCTTGACAATAAAATTTCAAATATTCAAATTATTAATTTCAAATATTAAATTATCGTATACCCTTGCAAATAAGCGCCTCCAAAATAGTGTTTTTATTGAAGAATTTAAGTAATTAGATGATAGAAAATTTTCTTCAAATTAAATATTTTATAGGGACTTAAGCATACTTTTCAAGGAAGGAACATAGGTTGAACTAGGCTACTTTTGATTAGCTTTTTAAAAGGGGTCTTAGAGGGGCACTTATTTGTAATGGTAAACGGTACTATATACTTTGAGTAAAGTTTTTCTTCTAAATCAAAACAAGATTAAAAAAATTATATTTAATTAATTATAATAAAATAAAAATTAACTTTATTTTGATTATTAAAAAATTTTATTAAAATTTAATAAATGAAGTGTTAATTAGTCGACTAAGATAAGGGCACTAGCTTGTTCATAAACCTTGAAATTGAATTGACCACCTGCCGGGCTGTCCAAATTGATCTGAAGTCTATCTCGTTCATGTTTGAATTTTTTGAAACTGAATGATTTCCCCGCCTGTGCCTATCTTCTAAATTTGTCCAACCAAAGCCCTCTTTCCTCTTTCAATGTTAGACTTTGACTTCAGCTTTGAAGTATAGAAAAAAAGTATAAAAAAAAACGAGTTAAAATAAAGGGTGCTGCGATTTCACAAAAACTTATTTTTCTTGACGGTTAATGATCAGTCATTTTGTTGTTGAAATTATGTTTGCAGAATGTTTGAAGAAAATAATAGCTAAAAATCCATTACAACTTTTGTGGCAGTATTTTTACGTTTTAGATTTGATTTAAGTACTTAAATAAAATGATTTTATGCTATTCAATTATTTCATTAAAATTTGACTTATGAACTTAATTAAATTAACTTAAATCTAAAATTCATTTTCAACTTTAAAGATTCAAACTTTTTTATTTATTGAAAATAAAATTCACGACGTATTTTATTTTAAAAATTCCTCACAAAATATATATTAATATTGTAAATATGAAATTTATTCATCTAAATTTTATTTTTAAAAAATATCATAAGATTTATCAAAATCATGTCGGTTTTCAGCCAACTTTCAATGCTGAAATTTGTTCATTTTAATTAAATATAATTTTAAAAGCAAAATATTGAATAATTTGTTACGCAATAAAAAATAATTGTTGATTAAAAACTGATCGAATTTGATCATTCAAAGATCTCTAAACAACATTCATTTGAACCATAAATGGATCTTCTTGTTCATCTCTTGAATAAAAGGAAGCATGCAATAAAATAACAAAAATAGACGCTCCAATTATCCAAAAAAAAGCTGAACCAGCACCCGCAATCAAAAATAATGGCAAAGAGCAAATACCAACTCCAGTATACAATTGAGCTAAGCCCATTTCTTTACCTTTAAATATTAGATTAGAATTTTTAGATCAAAAAAGTTTTGTTGTTTATTTTTACCAAATATCTTTAAGGAACCTTCCTTAAACTTTAGATTAATAATATAAAGACCACCAGCAAAAGCAATAAATGCAAACAACAAAAGTGGAGAAGTCAAACTTAAATCAAATTTGTAAATAAATAAAACATTTATTAGAAATACTTTACTTACACGCAATAAATAGCCAAGAATACAAAGACAAATAGGTAATTGCTTTGAAAGTAAAGAATATTTTTGAAGAGACGAGATCCAAACTGGCCAGGTGTCGCTGGCTTTTTGAATTTACTAAAACTAGCAAATTCAGTCCATGGTTTCAAGTTCTCTCGTCGTTTACTAACCCATTCGGTTGGTTTTAGTGAATCAAGGGACGGAACAGAAGAAAACATTCTTAAATTTAAAAAAAATAAATTCAATAGAAAAAAAAAATATTATTTTTGGTATGTTGTCATTGGATACCCTAAATTAAACGCTGAGTCCGATTTGGGAGGTAATTTTGTGTTTGAATTTGAATTGGCTTTATTTGGAGTTTCAATTTCACCTTCTAAATTCAAATTTTCCATGTTAATTGTTGATTCAGTTTCAGTCATTGCTAATATTAACTAATTTTATCTAATAAATTTCTAAATTAACTAAATTAAGACTATTTCTATTTAAAAAAAAACTAAAAGAATTTGTAGGCAATTTTCCGACTTTACGCGGTAAATTAAATTGCTAATATTTTTTATAATGTAAAAGCCTTTTTTTTTGTTAAAATTTTAATTAATTAAAGAATATATTTTTCTATATTTACAATTAGATAAACGGGAAGAAAAGAAATTTGAGTTCGCTACATAAAATTTAACTCTTGAAAAGATAAATTATAGCATTACTGATTTTTTAAGTCCTATCAAATTTTTTACTTGAAAAAAAAAATAAACAAATACATTTTATTAAGCCTAGCTACAAATAAGATAACGTACATTTTATTTTTAGAATTATTCTAAATTTCCTTTTTACTTGGCTTAATTTTAATCTATTTTTTTAAAAAGTCTATACTTTCGTCTATTTTAAAGAATTCTTTTGTGTTTGAAGTACAAGGTGTATCAGCTAAGTTTGAAATTGATGTTTTGAAAACAAATTTTTTTCCTGGTGATCCGGTAACTAAATACTGATTAACTAAATCATCTATTTTCATGTTAAAATTTAAAAAATCGTTTCTTAGCTTTGAATTTTGACTTAAGATATTTATACATTTTCGGATCAAATTGAAATATTTATTATTAACAAGTTTATCATTTTGTTGAAAAATTGTAAATTCTAAATCAGATATTAATGAAACATGTTCCTCTTGATTAGGATCAAATACACTAGAGTCAGCTGAATTTGTTTTTATAAAATATTTAGTTAATTCCTCACGAGCTCTTTGACGGCTTTCGGTTGTTGGCTTATCACATTTGACATCATATTTAGGTGCCAAAAGAAGCTTTTTGTGAAATTCTTTCCATTTGGTCCTTAAGCTTAAGGCTTTTTCTCTTGTCTTTTTTGAAAGATTTGGTCGTTTGGATATTTCTTTGAGGATAAAACCAAGTTTTGTTTTCATCAAAACATCTCTTGATGGTGTCTTAAGAGCTAACTCATTTAAAATGCTATCTATTTGTTTATCATCCGAATTAGCAGCATCTCTTAGTACATTGGCATATTGGCTTAATTTGTCAACGTTAACGACACGTTTCAACTCATTTATTTTCAATTGTTTACCCATTATGCCAAGCAAAAAAGAATTTGTAATTGGAAACACAAGTTCAGGTTACGTGTTCTCGAGTTGTTGGTATGCAAGACAAATTTTAAAAAAAAACTTATTTTAAAATTTTTTTATTTTCTCTTCAGATGAATAATAAATTAGAAAAAAATATTTAGTAGACGATAAACTAATTTCGTGATTTAAATTTTAAATAAATTATTTTAAATTATTTGAATGCAAAATTTTCTACACTTTTGTCTATCGATTAAATTGACAGACAAAAGTAATTAACTAACTAATAGGCTTTTTATAGTTTTTTTTATATTAGAATAAAAATATAGTCAAGTAAAATTTAAAAATTTTAAGTTTAATTTTTTAATTTCTATAATCAAATGCGAATAACCTAGAAACCCAAAATGTAAATTTTTATTTGGACATTTTAAAAATATTTTATGCAAAATAATATTGAGCAAACAGTTGCTTTTTAAATTATTTAAATGCTTAATTAAATTTTTGATATTTTGAAACTTTTTTTTATAATTTTTTAAATCAAAAATACTATTCTCAATTTTTAAAAAATAATGTTTATTTTTCCTTTGTTAAATGTTTGCGTAAATGGTATTTAAAATTTGCATGGCGTGATCACGAAAAATTAATATTTAAAGTGAAAAATTTATTTCTCATAATTGAAAAAATAAATCCGATGAGTTTTTTTATTACTAATTTTTTGGGCTTTAATTTTTAATTTATTTCCCTTTTTCAATATCTCTAAAAAAATTACAATTATAAAATAACTATTTTATTAATTATTTTAGTTCAAGTATTAAGTTTTAATTTTTTTATTTTAGAGAAAATTCGAGTCATTATTCCAAAATAAATTTTGTATTTTGAATTTATAAAAAAAATTTTATGCATTTTTTGAAAAGAAATTCAAAGGCTTAAATATTAATTTTGATTACATTTAAGCAGATTAGAAAATATAAAAGCACATAGATTAGCTAAGAGAAATTTAATTCAAGCCGACAATATTAGATCTTTGAAATAAATAATTATTTAATTAGGAAAATTTTATGCTAATCTTTTAGCAAATACAATAAATCACATTAATGTATTGATTCAAACAAGCTAAGTTAATTTATTAGGTCAATCTTTAGGTAAGCTAGTCAAGACAAAATGAAGCACAAATATCGATTTGCATTCACTAGTTTGCTAGTTGAAGCAAAACTACAAAAAATTAAAAATAAATGTGCAATTATTTCAAGAATTTTTTATGCTAAAGTAAATTAGTGAAGAAAAAATATTAGCGTTTTTTCGTTGTTTAAATTTTCGACCGAATAGCGAACTCAATTTTGACTCTAAGAAATAGGAATTAATTAAATTCTTGTAGACAGGATAAATTGTTTTATATCCAACAAACAATCGATATTTTTGATTATTTCTAGTTTATAAGCGATAGGTTTTTAATTTTTTTTAATAACAAAGAAGCAACGAAAAAAATTCAGTGAAAGAGAAAATAATATTTATTCAAAATTTTTAGATTAAACTAAATTTATTTTACAGGACATAATTAATAATTTGATATCAGATAATAAAACTTGTATATTTATTTGAGATTGATATTTCTATTCAATGTAATAAAAACCTCAAATTTATGTAACCAAGCCTTTTTTTATGATCATTAGATTTTATTTGACAAAAAAATGAGGGGATAAAAACACGCTTAGCTCTGTTATGACCCATTTAAACTATATCTATTGTTAGATCAACGTGTTTTAATTTTGAATTTCTAAACGAATTAATAGACAATATTATTTAAAATATTCAAAGCCTTAAAGCTTACATAAAGTGATCCTAATTTTTTCTTTCATTTAAATGGCCCAAGTCATTTTTATATAATTTTTTTTAGATATAATTCAAAAATAAAGTATCTAGGCTTTTAAATATTAGTCGCTAAATTTTAACATGACCAGAAAAATACTTTGCTGTTTGAAAATCAAATCAGCAACATTGGTTATTGGCAGCATTGACTTAGTGAGTTAAATAATTAAAGATTAAATAAAATAAATTAAATTTTTATCGATTTAGTTTGCTCACATTATGTTTGTATTGTCTTTGCTGACATCATGGTCGCATCCAAGTGTATTTGATCATTATTATACAAATTCATTTAGTTTAATGACATCACCATCGTCTAATTGCCAGCTTTTGTCAAAACATGGAAATTTGGACTCTCCCACCGCAATGCCATTTGCCGAAGCCACAAATTTCATGGCCATTCACAGAAACAAACGAAATACAGAGATTTTATTGCAATATCCGTCTTCTAGTCAGCTAGTTTTATCAAATAATTCAAATGAGAGGAAAAATTCAAGTAAATTTTTTATTATTATACATTAATTAGATAATTTTAATTTGAATCAATTAAAAGATTTATTTTTTAATTTATTTTAAATTAGAATTTGCGCATTTTTTTTACATCGAAATCTGAAATTTTATAGGAATTCAATAGTAAAGTATGAGAATATATAAAAATATGACTGCCAGGAATCTATGGAAAAATGAAAAATAAAATAAAAATAACTAGAATTTTATAAATTAAAATATTCTTCTTATATTTCCAAAGGTTTTTATTCAAATTAATATTTTTTATCCTATTGTTTTATCTATTTTTTCGAACAACTTTTTGAGATGAAAGTTTCAATGATCTTAACTGATCATTTTTTTGCTACATTTAATTTATTTAATAGCTTAATTTACTAATTTAAGATTAATCTAAATCTTTGTAATAATTTAATAATGTATTAGTGGAATTAAAGATGGAATTTAAGTTAAAAATTTTATTCAAAATAACATTTATTTGAAAGGAGAAAAAAAAATCTTTTAATCTTAAATAATGATTTCAATTTGAATTTGAACTAAATTAATTTTTTCTCAATCTTTTAAGAAGACAAATCAGTTTATGTATTTGTTACATTTTTTTCAATTTTAATAATCTCAATGCTATTGTATGGAATTCGAAAGAGCAAACCAAGCTACTTAATGCCATACTTCAGTATTAAAGTATTTCAATTAGTTATGGCAACATTGGCTACTTTGAGCTTTTATACTTGCTTACCCAATGTAAGATTTTATATTCAAAGTCATAACTATTTTTTATTCAAAAATAAACTTCTATCAATGGAAAATCAGTCTTTAGATCTTTTAGTATTTGCAATTTTGCTTGCTAGCATTTTGGTTAAATTTTATGTGGTTATTATTGTATGGTACTGTTATCGAGATATGATTACATTTGAATCGTTCCGAAGTCAGAACTACTCGGCATCGGGTAATGCTTTTATAGAAGAAAATAATACCGGTGTAAAATTTGATGAAGAGTCTTTTATGACTTTACCTCCAAAATATGAGGAAGTTGTTAAAGATAATTCTGTACCGACAACTTCAAGTCTTATTGTAGCCAATGAAGTTACTAATCAAATTGATCGTGAACCTCTCTCTGATTCAAACCAAGTTCCATCTTATTCACAAGCTATATTAAGCAAACAATCAAGTGTTTAAAAAAATTCAGATTAAATGCAACTGTTCTTTGAGAAATTTTGATTATTGCTGAATTACTGAATTTTTATTTAACTTGGACTTTTCATGTGTTTTTTTTCTATTGTCAAAACAACTAACACAAAAATAATTGTTTAGATATTTGTACTAAGTTTTTTTTTTATCATTATTTCTTCTACCAAGAATAAAATTCTGTATATTTAAAATTTTTAATTTGATTGAATAAATTGATTAATGATATTTTAGAAGGTTGAGCTTGAAAAATTTGAGAAAAATTTTAGAAAATTTAAAGTCGTCAAAAAAGATTTTAATTTTTAAAATGGAATTTTTTTAATTTCCTCTGCTAAAGAAAAATCCGCATTCAACCATTGGAAAAACTTTGAATTTAGATTTGAATAAATTTAATAATTTTATTTTTATTTATTATAAATTAATGCAAATTCTGGCTAAATGAAATAAAAAAAATAAAAAAATTCTCAATAAAATTTACTAAAAAATTTTCGAGAAAAAATAAATATAGTTTATTAAATTACTTTTAAGTTAATAATGAAAAAAAAAATCATAATTGCGTTCTTCTATTGATCAAATTTGTTGGACATTAAATTTATTCAATAGACCATATACCATTTACCTCTTTTATTGTGAAAATTACTGATCCAATCTGTTTTAACATATTTCCAATTCAACATATACAAATTTTTGGTGATTTTGTTAGACTTAATCTGATCTTCTCTGAACCATCTTATTTTTAGATTTTTAAATCCCTAAATAAAAATTCAGTTACACCTTATCTTTCAAATTTTTAAATCGAATTTAATATTTACGCCCAAACATTACTACTCATTTTTCAAATGATACCTCAAATGTAAAGCTAGTAGATTTATTTTTTTTCCTTTCTTAGCGTTTTAATTTTGTGAAACCAACGAAGAAAAAAAGAAGAAGTGAGGAACAAAAGGCGTACAAGTTATTTTAAAATTGCACTTTATCTATTTTTTTTTATTATTGTTAAACATTTGGGCTTTCGCGCCTTCAGGGTTAAGTTTATTAAAATAAGACTAACGGCCGTTCTGCGCGGCCGAGCATTATTAGATATTTTTTTTGTTGTTGTTAATAGTGTGGATAAAGCTTAATTGGAAATAAAATGAGTTGAAAGTTTTAGCTTAGTTTTTTTTTTAAAGAAATAAACAAAATTTTCCATGTAAATAACAAAATTTAAAATAAGTAATTTTAAAGCAATCAATTCATTCAAAAATCAATACGATAAACTGAGACTTAAAAATTCTTTATGTGCCGAATCTTGAAGCGAACTTATCTGTCATAGCTCGGTACATGATGTACCTGGCTCCGCGAGCATTTAACTCGTCACAGATTAATTAATAATAATAAAAAATAAACAAAATTTTCCATGTATATAATACTTGTAAATAACAAAATTTAAAATAAGTAATTTTAAAGCAAAATGAAAGAATTTGAGATTTGATAGTTAACTTAGTAAACTTGAGTTTACAATTATGGTTGAGAAAACACAGAAAGCTTCAGAAATTGTAGAAAAAATAGAATAAGAATAATCTATTATCTAAAAATTCCTATCAGGATTTTTTTGCACCTTCCAAATAATAATAATTATTAGTGAGAAAGTATCTTTATAATATTAAGTGTCTGTGAATATTTTTCTTTTATTCTTTCTATCTGTTTGTTAAAGTAAACCCTAAACTTCTTTAACCTGCGGTACTAGTTAATCACTCATTAAATGATTGAGAGTATCATTTCTTCTACTCCCTCTCGAAAATACTTACCACCTTTCTTATAAGTGAAAATTGTAGCCAGATCAGATCGTTTGGAAATAACAAATAAGTTTTATTCTGCTTATTGCTGTTTGTCATAATTTTTTTTAAAATTATTCTAGTATTAATTTGTAAATTTTTTTTGATTCAAGATATATCGAATATCCAACTCCTTTGTGTAATTGCTACCTAACTATTTCTTCTTTTTTTTTCCTGAATAATAAGACATTTTAAAATAATTATCCTGTTATTCTATTTTTCAATATATCCAATTTTAATTTTCTTTTATTTTAACCAATTTTATTTTATTTCTTAATTTTTTTTTTTATTTATATATTTTATCTTATTTTAATCTGAATAATAAATAAAATGAATTTATTCAACATGTGCATTGGCTAAAGAAGTTATTTTCAAAATATTTTTATGCGAATTTTATTTTTTACATGTAAAAATTTTAAATTAACTGGTTTAAAAAACTATTATTTTATGTTTGAAAATTTGGGTCTATTATACCTCAATATGATTGGTATTGAAAATTCAATATCAGTGATTTTCAATATCACACTTGATATTGAAATTTTATTTTATTTTAATATCAAAATTAGTCAATTGAAAAAAAGATAAATCAAGTTTTAATTTTAATTTATAATTAATTTTTACATTTTGGCGGTCTTCTTCGTTTTCTCTTTTCTACAACTCACGTATTTGAGTTAATTACTTCCATCACATGAGGATTCTGAGCAACATTTTCATTAGCTAAATCAGTTAAATTGTTTGAAACTTAATTTTTTGTAACATTTCTTTACAAATCGTAATTACCCTGTATCGTGTACCTGAAGTAACATGGGTTAGATTTCTGTCTGCACACAATTCGTGAATAATCTCTCTCTGAGCGGTTGATAAATCACTTTGGAATTTATAACTTACAATTTAATTATCCAATTAACCAGTTAGGTATTGAAATTAATTCATTGATAATTCATTGATTTCTTTGGATTAGTTATTTATTTTTGAAAAAATAAAAGAGTAATATGAAATTTAAACTTTTATTTAAAATTATTTTTTAACATCTAAACCGATTGCTTCTGAAACGCTTGAGAATCCCTCTTTTCTAAAGAAAATAATCGATTAAAATAAATTTAAATAAATATTTGAACACAAGTTTTCTTGTTTTACCAAAAAAAAATCACATTTTAATATGCTGATTTTTTGAAAAATTTAAAAATTAAATCGGATTCATTTTTATGGTAAAATTATAAAACACTGATTCAAATTTGATTAATAAAAATTTCATACTCTAGTAGCTCAATTAATTCTCTTTTTATTTTATTTACAATTATCGGACCTTCAAAAACCATTGATGTATATAATTGAATAAGAGTTGCACCTGATTTGATCTTTTCTAAAGCGTCATGACCAGATTCGATTCCACCAACACCTATCAAAGTTACTTTTCCATCAGTCAATTCATACATCTTTTTTAAAGCTTGAGTTGAAACTTTTTTCAAAGGTCTGCCCGATAAGCCACCAGATTCAGTTTTATATTCACTTTTCAAATAACTCGGCCTTGAGATAGTTGTATTGGAAACTATCAGTCCATCAATTTTTTTCTAATTTTAATTGTAAATAGAAAATAACTAGAAAATTTTATATAAAATTGTATTTACATTATTTCTAATCAAAACTTCAGCAATATCTTTCATTTCTTCTTCATTCAGATCGGGTGCAATTTTAATTATTAAAGGTATTTTTTTACCGAGTTGATTTCTCATTTCTAATAGCTTTTATATAAATAGACTAAATAAGATTGAATTTATTTTTAATTACTGAATCGATCAAATTTTCAAGTTGGCTCTTGTTCTGTAAATTTCTTAATCCTGGAGTATTCGGACTTGATATGTTTATGGTGATATAATCAGCTTTGTCTGCGAATAATCGTAATCCAGCAATATAATCGCTTAAAGCATCCTGCTGAATTTTATTTTTGCCAATATTAACTCCAAGGATTTTTTCATCATTCTTTCTTTTTGTCCAAAATTGTTCTACTCGTTTAGCGACTTCTTCATGACCATCTCCATTAAAACCGTATCTATCCAGTCAGTTAGAAGTCAAAAATCAGTTAGTTTTTAAGATTTTGTTAAATAATTTACCTGTTGATTACTGCTCTATCTTCAGACAACCGAAAAACCCGTGGTTTTGGATTTCCTTCTTGAGCTAATGGAGTTACTGTTCCAATTTCAACGAATCCAAAGCCAATTTTGAATAATCCTTGAATAGCCTCTGCGTTTTTATCAAAACCAGCGGCACAGCCGATTGGGTTATCAAACTGCAAATCAAAAGCTCTAACATTCTAAATAAAAATTAAATTATTTTTCAATAATTAATGAATTATATATAGACCAAAATTTTTTCATTTTTCAATTCCTTTATTTTTGGTATTAACCCATATTTGGCCATTTTAATTGCTAAATTATGAGCCTTTTCACCATCCATTGTCTTATGAATTAGTGGCATCAAAAAATTAGAATAAACTGTCTCATTTCCGTCATAAATACCATATCCTATAACTGAGGCTGATCCGATAATAGATGCTCCGATTAACCTCTTTTAAAACCGATTAAAAATTCATTTTATTTCTTAAATTCTTACCAAAACTTTCATTATTTTCAAATATTTTAGAATTTAAAATATTTTATTTTTTTGTGCTACATCAAATAATTTTTTCTATATGTAAAGTTTATCTTGAAAAATTTATTCTAATTAAAACCATTTTTTACAGAAGTTTTTATTTAATGATTCAAAAAAAGTTTTTTATCAGAATGTATTTTATGTTTTTACTATGCAACTATTAAAACAATGGCTTGGTGTTTTTCATCAATCTTGTTTTTTAAGATTCTGCTTCTTATTAAGTCCATTTAAGAGATTGTTGGAAATTAGTTTAATATTATCCAAAATTTTTCTAAAAATTTCTAAATAATAAATCGATGACTTGATATTAATAGCTTATAATCCAGACAGTAGTCTTAATAATGATGAGCGCGTGTAAAAATAAAACTTATAAAAAACAATATAATGAATATCTTTAAAATTTAAAATAAATTTTTTTTAGACAGAAAAATATTTTTGAACAGATTTTATAATTAAAAGTAATTTTTTAAAATTTTTATTTTATTTAATTATCAAATTTTAAATGCTTAATGCGGCTTTGACCATAAATCTAAATTAAAAAATTAGTCTTATTTTAGATTATTTATGAACTATGATTTTACCTGAACCATCCAACATATAAAATAAGGCAATAATTTGTAAAGCCACATATTAGCAGAGAAAAAAATATGCCACAAAATGATTGATAAAGTGAAAAAATTTTTCCTTCATATAAACAGGTTGAGTACCAACCTGAGATTAATCCGCAAATTATTGCTGCAGTCAAGTGATACATTAGTAGGTCAATATTAATAATACCTTGGAGTAATGACACTTCACTAAAAAATAGCACAGTAGTAGCTGAAAATGTCATAAACCATGATAGAACTAGAGTACATTTTGTCGATGCACTTAAAATATCGCTTGATTCTACTGAAAAAAAAAAGATTAGAATCTTAGATCATTAAATTATTTACATAAAGAGTAAATTTTACTAGTTGATGCTTTAGAAAAAGTTGGATTCATTTTTTTATTCAAAATAATAAGACTTTGTAAAATTTAAAAAAAATATCTTGCTGGAGTTTAAAATTTTAAAATTTGAGCTATTTTTATTTTTTCTAAAATTAGCTTATGGGATAGAAATTTCTCAATATTTTTAGGATGCTATATCCTTTATCTTCATGAATAGGAAACAGATAATCTTAACTTGACAAATTTTAAATCAAAGCAAAATTTTATTCGAAAAAAAAATTCAATATCAAAAAAAAAAACACCTCAAACTAAGATTTATATAATACAAAAAATAGTAAAACTCTAAATTTAGTTGACTTAAATATTTTTTTTTATTTTGTGTTAGTTATTGTCGATTAGACACTGACTCAGCGTTTTATTATACGATGGTCTATTTGGATCTAATTTTGATCTAATTGGATTTCTTCGGATTGATCTTGGTGATATTTTCTTATAACTCGAATTGGCATTCCATGCAAGAATAAAGCTCCTTCAGCAAAAAATTAGCTAAAAAAAAATATTTTAAATTTATTTTACCTTCTCTTCGGAAAATACATGAATCTTCGCAGTGTTTTCTTGTTTGAAAGTTATTTTCGTTTCCTTTGCAACCACCCCAACTTAGAATTAAAAATTAAAAACTTTTAAGCTTAAAAGATATCTTAATACTTGAACGCCACACATTCCCTCTTCAATGAATCATAATAGTAGCGTATTATGTTGCCGTGACATGGTCCCCTGGCCGCAGGTAAACTACAGGCTAAAGTTAAATTTTAAAAATTTTAAATTAAAAACAATTTTTTTTTGTATACTATTGCATTCCATTTCGCATTTTTCCCATGTATCAAAGTTGTTTTGGTTACCTCCGCATCCAGTGTAAACAAAATGAGCACATTTTTGTAAAAATGAATTGAAAAAAAATCTTGAGGTATAATTCTTGCATCTTCCAGTCGCTAATGGCAAATGACAATGAATTGGTCGCTCAATTTTCGATGGATCATAACAAGCACCGATGTACTTTGACTCAGATATCTTTTCTATCTTACAAATATTTGCACCACATTTTTTTTCCTTAATAAAACATTCATTTTAGTGTGTCCAAGTCAAAAGAGGAATATAAATCAATTTTCTTGATAATATAAATATTTTATTTTACAATCTAATTTTAGTTAAAATTAGAGAAAAAATTTTTAAATAAATATAATATCAAAAATAAAAAGAAAACAAATTCTTCCTTTTATGATAAATCAAAATTTACCTAAAAAAAAATACTGCAACACAGTTCAAATTTTTTGACGCTATAATTTTTAACAGCTTTTAAATTTTTTTTACACTTTTTGGTAAGAGAGAAAAATTATTTAATAAGTTCCCTCCTAAGACCCCCTTTAAAAAGCTTATCGGAAATTGCCTAGTAACAACTATGTTCCTTCTTTGTAAAGTATGCTTAGATCCTTATAAAAAATTATATTTGAAGAAAATTTTCCATCATCAAATGGCCTAAATTCTTCAATAAAGACACAATCTTGGGGGCGCTTATTTGCAAGGGTATGAGGTAAGAACCTTACATAAAACATCCAAATTTCTTAAATAAAAAACATCTTTTATCTAAATAGTGTTCAAATATAACTTAAACATTTTTATTAATTGTTAAAAATTTGAAGAATTATTTTTTTCGAAATAAACTTTTAAGAAAAATGTCTAAAATTAAACGATACTTGAACAGATATTGTTTATAAATAAAAAAATAAAGTTAATGGAAAATGGTTAATTGGTATCAAATTTCCATTTGGAATTTTTTTATCAATAAATTAGTGTTTTCATTAAGTTAATATTTTAAACGAAAATAATTACGTGACATGGATTGAAACATGAACAAATTGGTTTTCCAAACAAATCCGTCTTAAAGCCAAACTCACAGTTCAAATCTGGGCAATTGGCAGTCAAATGACTTTCTTCTTCAAGGCTATCATTTACAACCATTTGTTTGAACCAAACAGATGGTTTTAATGTTACTTTTGCTTCATTTTCGTAGTCCTCTGCTATTCTATTACTATTAAGTAGTTGATTTTGATCAGGCTCATCAACATAGAGCGGTAAGTCTTCATTATCGCTATTAAAGCTATTTTCATCTTTAATATCAGTTACTTCTCCATTTACTTGAACTTCCAAATCATCCGTGGTTTTATCAGTTTCAACTAATTGAGATTCTATTTCGTCTATTTCGGTGTTTATAGGAGACTCGGTTGTTTTTAAAATTGGATGAGAATTTTGCAAATCATTTGTTTCGTAATCATTTCCATAATCATAGCCATAATCATCATTATTTTTGTCAGTTTCATTTAAATTTTCATGCTGATTTTCATCTGATAAAGAATCTTGCTCTGGAAAATTTTCTTTTATTATTTTGTTCTCAAAATTTTGCGACAAATCAACATGTTCTGGCTCATTGTTATGATAATCATTGTAATCATAGAAATAAGTGCTAAAGTCGTTCTGTAGATCAAAATTTGCTGCCTCAGTTACTTGGTTATTTTGTGTATCTGAGTTAAATGACTCGTTATCATTAAAAACGTAACCGTTTACCATATTAGCCACTGTAGAAAGAACTATTTCACCTTCAGGTGTTGAATTTACATCATTTTCAATTTTTTTTAACTCAGTTTCATCGGAGAATTTTAAATTTTCATTAGGTGAGCCAAAATAGTCTACATCATCATGAACTGGTAAATGATCTAATCTCAAACTCTCATCCAGCGGACTGAAGTAATCGGTTTCTGAAGGATCTTGTTCGCGTCTATTCTTCACTGACACTTGACTTGATAAACAAGCCAACACAATAGTGATCTTAAATTTTAATTGTATTTAAATATTTTTTAAATGTTTTGCTTATATTTATTAGTATACCATTATGTGATAATTTATATGTATAAGCGTGACCATTTTATAATCTTTAAGATTAAGTCTAAATTAAAAATGAGTAGATTAACCTTAGAATTAAAATTAGCAGAAAGGGAAGCTGTTCTTTGAGTTTAATTTATCAAGTTGATTTATTGATTTAAAATGGTAAACTATTTAGAAACAAGGATAAGGAGGATTTCATTCTAAATTTAATTAGCTAAATATTTTATTTATCTAAAATTAAAGGAATGAATAAATCACGACTCCGAATTTTCTCGGTGCATTTATCTTCAAAAGAAATAAAAAGATTGAGTAATAGATTTTTATTTTAAAAATTATAGCGATTTCAACTAAACAACGGAACTGCATGAACGCTTGACTCTTTGAAAACAAAAAAGCAAACACTAGCTTGCTTGTATATTTATGATGTAATAGGCTCTACTAATCTACGTGCCTAGAAAAAAAATGGGCTTTCGGGAACATTCAATAGTTTAACATTTTTTGTTTGCTAAAAACTGATTACGTGAATCATTCAAAAATTAATTTTGATTGATTTTTCTTTTTTTTTTTTTAAATTTATAACTATCATACGGCAAAGTTACGTAATTTTAAGTTAAGTTTCTTATCAATTTTATTCGACTTAGACTTATCAATTAGATATAAAGGAAAATATTTTGATTAATGATATCACTCTTCTTTTTTTTTTTTAAAAAACTTTTATTTATCTAAACAAAAATAAAAATTTAAATATCTGATGCCTAATGCTTCTAAATTGTAAATAATTTAAACGAGTTTATATGCTTGTTTATGACTAATTAATTTCTTAGCTTTGTCAAAATTTGCTGATTTTGCTAAATTAAATTGAAAAAAAAATCAAAAATTTATCTTAATACATATTTGGCCATGTTTGATCTAAATTGTGCATTTCTATTTTCACTAATATTGAACAGCTGTCAAAATCTACATCAAAAATATTCATAATATTTTTGCTTATCTATCAATAACTTAACATTATTATTTGTATAACATTTCATAATTTTGATTGTTCAAGCTAATTAACAATGGGTGCACACACAGGGATCCTCAATAATAAAACTTTTTCGCCAGACTTTCTTATTCAAATGTCAATAAATCATAATTAAACATTTATCAGTAAAATTTTATTTTATTTTATTTTTAGAAAGATTTTATTTGATTTGCAACCGCTTTTATATATGAGGGTTAATTAAAAAAAATTTAATAAAATTTATTTTGGTTTAAGTAAAAGAATCAATTATCTAGAAGAATTACGCTCTTATATAATCAATTGTTTGAAGGAATTTTGTTTGTTGTTTTAGCTAATGTTTCTGTAAAGCGATAGAGTTAACACGAGCTTGATATGCAGCGTTATTTTATTCTCAGCTAATTTACGCTAACATTTCTTGATTGATTTTATCATTATTCTATTAAAGCTAATGCGTTGAGACTTGTTTTATCTAGTTATATATTACATCATAATGATTCATTGTTGAGTAAAAGAAATGTTATTGGTTTCAATTCATAAAAAATCCGAACTAAACACTCAAATATCTATTTCCTAAGATTATCAATTACTCAATTGCACTTAAAACAAGCTTAAAATCATATTTTTTAAAATCATTTAAATTTCACTTAATAATTTTAGATTTTAAGTTTCAAAACATGTGAAATTCTGCTTAAACTTTAGACAAAATACTTGTAATCTGCTCAAGTGCTCTAGACAAGAGTCTTGTAGTTTTTTTTTTTAAGAAAAATAATCTAAAAAAGATTGATTATTAGTTTAAATAAATACGAATGACAAAACATAGAATTTTTTATTTTAAAAGGTTTACTTTATTCATTTGAAAAAAAAATTTGAAAAATTATTAAAATTATCTTTAAAAAAAGCATATCCTAAAAATTTAAATAGAATTAAAAATTCTATACAAAAAATGTATTCAATCAAGGAAAAATTGTTAGTTATCATAATTGAATAAGACATTTGTTGTTTATGCATATATAAAAATTTCCAAACATACATGAAAATCTTTTCAGCATAAACAAGATTTTCATCTCAGAAAAACTTGCAAAATGATGAAAGCCATTATTAAATGAACAAAAATATGATAGCTACATACAAGCTTAATAGTGTAAAAATAAAAATATTAAAAAATCAAAAAAGATTAAAGCAATATTAGAAAAAATAAATTAAATAGATCAATTTCAAAACTTAGGTTATTTAGTAAACAAAAGTCTAAATTCATATTTTAAAAAAGCTAAATTGTTTCTTAAGTGAATGATGTTTAAAAAATTTATATTTTCAGATTAAATTTTCATTAAATTTAGCAATAACAAATTAATATGGTTTAAAAAATTTGTGTAATTTTTATATTTTTATTGTAACAATAAAGTAAATTAAAGTAAAAATATAATAATATTTGAAACTTGGAAAAAAAAATATTTTTTTTTATTTTACAGAATTCCAGATTTTTTTGATTTCGTGCATACGTTTTTGAATATTTAAAGAGAATATGAAGATAACAGATTTTTGATTAAACATTATAAAAAAAAAGTTGTTTTTTTTTTAACTAGATAACATATTGCTTTCTAAATAATTCAAGTTTTTATCTTGAACAAATTCACTCAAAAAATTTTCTAATTCCTGTTTAGTTTTAAAAATTTGAACAGTAAAAGGCGATTTAGGCACATGTTTTCCAGACCATTTAACATTTATCTCATATTCACCACTCTGAAAATTAAATTTTAAATTTTTTCTTTGAGCAATTTCAATTATCTTACCTCCAAAGGATCGTAACTGCATTCAATTCGTCTATCTTTCTCATCATTACGCTTCATATCAACCCGAAATGCGCCTTTGGGTCCACGTATTCGTACAGTTAATTGGCCAGCTCCAGCTCCTCGAGTGTCACATATAAAATTCGATTTGAATTCTTCAATTACACCATGATTAATACCAGGTCCGAAAACTTGAACCTTACTCGCATCAGGCGGTGATGATACCTTAAATATAAATGGGCTGTTCGATACATTTATATCATTGTATTTTAGACAAAGAAAGTGTTTGCCTGTTTCGACAGGTCTAATTTTCAATTCATAGGTTCCATCTTTTCTGTCTGTAAATTGACACTCTGCTGATTTTGTTAAACCAAGACAACTAGCACTCAGTTCGCCATTACCAGCATTACGCGTATCAATAATTGTTGACATCATTTCTTCTTTTATTACATTTTTAAAATCATTTTTGTTAATTAGTATTTTTTTTGGGTCTGTACTCATCTCAATATTTAGTATAAATGGCGATCCACAAACAAACATGCTGTTTAATTTAATATTTAGCAAATATTGACCAGTTTTATCAGGAACAAAAATGCAATTGTAAATTTTTTCTTGAATTTTTTTTAACTCAAATTTCAACTCATGAAACTCGTTTGAAATTGCACTTACAGATAAATCTAGATTTTCGCTAATTGTGCCCATATTAGACAAATCTATGAAAAAGTTTGATTCCTTAAACAAAAAGGCTTTTCGAGCTCCATCCCCATAAATTTTAGCTAAATCTGTGTTTAAGCAATCGATTGTTTTTATGCATATTGGTGAATATTTAAGCTCATAATTATTGAAATAAATATTAATTTTATATAGGCCTTCAGACACAGGACAAAAACTAATCTGCTGTTCATGCAGACTAAATTTTTTTTTGCTATAAGGCAATAATTGATTATCGGGAGTTAAAATATTCAGTCGGATATCACCTTCTCCAGCATCAAATGTGTTAAAGCAAAGCAGTTTTTCTTGGCCAACTTCTAAGTCAATATTTTTTGCGTTAAAAAAATACTGACAATCATCTTTTATTCTAACCTTGTCAGGGTTAACTACATTTGCAGTAAAGGGACTCGAAGGAATTTCTTTTCCGTCTAATTTAATACAAATTTTAATCTTTCCAATGTTGCGTGGAATATATTTAACTTCATAAAGAAACTCATCAATTTTGCTAATATAATTTTTAATTAATGTTCCATTTGATTCAAAAATATCCACTTCTACTTTTGCATCTAGTGAATCGGATATTTGTGCATAAAACACCGAATAGGTGTTCTCAAGGCCGTTGTAAAGACCATTTCCGTAAACTTTCAATAAACAAATCTCTGTTGCATTTATTTCGAAAGTATGATCTACAAAATCAAATAAATTATTCATTTTAAAAATTTGTATTGCGTTAGTTTAAATTTTTGTAAATTAAGTTACATAACAAACAATTCTTGAAAAATTAAAGCATAATAAATAAGTTTATCACTTTATTTGATATCAAAGCTTTTTTTTTAAATTGATTTTTAAAAATTTTAAATCATTAAAATCATGAATCATTAATTTTTAAATTATTTCTTTTAATCTTAGTTTAATTTTTACACAAATTTTGAACTTTAAGTTCATGATTGATTTTACTAATTTATTTTTGTATTAAAACTTTTAAACTTTATTTATATAACGACGCTAAATTACAATTTTGTTTTATTTTGTAAAATAAATGAATCTAAAAAACTAAAATAAATTTTTAATTAAAATCATCAAATTATACTTTCCAAATATAAAACCTAAGTTCTCTATAATTTTAATTGTTTTTTCAAGAATTAACCCAACTTTTTTTCAAAAATGTTTTTAATTAAAACGTTTTTCCTTTTTGTACGGTATCTATATACTAAAGATTTCACAATGCCAAAAAAAAATTAATTCTGAAAAAATTAGAATGTAAAAATTTTTCAAAAATTTAATTAAATATATTTTCCAAAATTAAATTTTATAAAAATTATTTACCTTTTATTAGATTATCACCTAATTTAAAGCAGAATTTATGAATTCCTCTTTCTCTAGCGATAAATCTAACTTTGTCATTTAATGAATAATCAATTTTGAAAGGTAATTTGATTCCAGTAGGAGACTGAATATCAGTTTGGAGCTCGGAAAATCCAGTTAATGATCGATCGACTAAAATATTATATCTGAATCAAATTTAGTGCAGATAAAAAAGATTTACTTTCAATGACGTTTTCGTCTCCGACATTTACACACGAAGGAATTTTAATTATTTTGACTAAGTCTGGGTCAAATGCATTGATAAAAAATGGAGAATTTCTAATGGGAATATTAAAATTCTCTACATCAATTCTGTAGCGCCCGATGGATGATGGCTTGAATTCTCCCAAATAATCAAAAGATTTATTTATTTGTTTTGTCAATTTGAACCCAACATTTTCCCCTTTTGCACCTTTTTAAATAAAAATTTTATTTTATTTTAATATTATAAAAAAAATACCAAATTTAAATGAATTTGTAATTGCCTTAATTGTCTTATTTAATGATAAATCAATTATAACAAATTTTTTATTTTCTATTATTTGTTTTAAAATATTTAGTACTGAATTATTTGACAATTTTTCTTCTTCTCCAATTGTAAAAATAACTCGAGTGTAACCTAAATATATTTTTTAAAATTTACTTTTAATAAAATGAATAAAAAAGAAAAATTTACCATTTTCAATGGTTAAGTCTCTGTTTTTAATTCTATTCTGGTCAATTTTTAAAAATTTTGCCAAAGCAGCAAAAATGTGATTTGAATGTAGATATTCTTGATCAAGTAAAAAAGTAGCAAATTGACAATTGCCAGAATCTATGTCTTAATTTTTGTTTATTTACTAGTTTAATTATATAATCAAAGTTTACTAGTTATTTTTATATTTAACGAATCTTTAATTCCATTTAGATAAATTCTAAATTTGGCCAAAGAGCCAATTTGTACTCCATTGATGTTTTCAGTTACCATAAATATTTCATTATTTGGAAATACATTTACTTTTATTGGAAAACCTTCGATTGAAATTCCATTATCAATTAGGTCAATTACGTGCTCAGATGCATGCAAGGGAACAAATTTGAGTCTCATTTTTGAATCACTTTGGATAATTTTTTCAACTGGCAAATTAACTAGCTTAGCTATGCTTTTATTACATTTATCAGACATCGAACTTAAAGGTTCTTTTTCTGAGTATACAATGGCTTTTAAATTGGTTACATTATAATATTCAACTTTAAAAAAAATTATTATAAGTTTTAGCTAAATTCATTTAGATTACCATTTAGAGTGAAAGGATTTCCGACCTGAGCGTAGCTTGGTTTGGATATTTCTCTTAAGAATCTGCCTTTAACATGCAATTTATATGGACAGCCTTTTTAATTTCGATATAATAAAAATATCTATAATTATTTCTTATGATCTACCTTCAATTTTATTTCCATTTTTGTAGAAAAAAACATTATAGATGCCAGTATGGATAGGTAAGAACTTTATTTGATAAATGCCGGTTGAAGACAACTCAAGCTTGTGTTCAACTAGATTTTCATTATGTGTCACTTTGGTATCAATATTTGAGTCAGTTGACTTAGGATTTTGTCCATAATCAATAATTCTTACTTGAAAATTTAAAAAAAAAAAGGAAAATAATAAAATTAACAGTGGTTGTAAAGGTTATTGTGAATTTTAAAAACAAAGAGAAAAAATTTTTTCCTTTTTTGATAGATCAAAATTTACAAAAATAAAATATATTTAAAAAAATACTGCTACATAGTGCAACAAACTTTGTTGCGTCTTTTTTACCTAAAATAATTTTTCTAATGTAAATAAAAGACAAAAAATAAAGCATCAATAATATTTAAATTGATTTTTGAATTGGTTTAAATAAAGATTTTATTTGTAGGTTAAATGATGACAAAAACTTTGCAGCAATGTTGCAGTATTTTTTTAAATATATTTTATTTTTGTATATTTTGATCTATCAAAAAAGGAAAAATTTTTGTTCTTTTTGTTTTTGAAATTCGCAATTCTTTTTAAAAAAATTACCATTTAATTTTACTTCTTCACCAACAATTAAATCTTCGTTTTTATTAGATAACTCAAAAACATCAGTTTTGAAGTTTTGATTGGTAGAAAAGTTTAATTTTTGCTGATTTTTGCTTATGTTTACATCACTTAACATTAAATCTAATTCGTTTAATTTTTGATTTTGAATCTTATTAAAAGATAAATTTTGGGTTATTTCAGCTCCATTTAAAGAGTCTATTTTAACAGAAAATGGTGAACCCTTGACTGATTGATTGTTTAGAAACATGTATATCTTGTATTCTCCAACTTGTTTGGGTATTAATTTTAATTCATACTTTGTTTCGTTAATTTTTTTTAAATCAAATATAACCATTTTATTATTTAGTTTTATCTCTGCAGTCACTAATCCTCCACCTGAATTTGATGTGTCGACTTTAAAAAAAAAATTAGCTCAAAATTTAAATTAAAAGAGGTAAAAGTTTACTTGATAATTTGACCTCTTTACCTGTTTCCGATGTTTCCTAGAATGGAAAATTTTACTTTATTTGTAAAAATATCATCCTTATATAATTTTTTTTTTTTAAAACCTTGTTCGCTCCTTGTGGAGCATAGGGGGGAGCTCATCCCCTTTCTAAATACCTTTTTGAGCGAAGGCTCCGATCTGACACAGAGGTGACTGCATCGAGTTGATCATCTAAGCCATATTTATTAAAATCCCCAGTCGAAACTGATCCCCCATTTTTTTATGAAAGGGGTTTAAAACATACGTCCCGTACTACAGAGACATTCATAAGATTTTCTCTCCCCTTGCGGGGATCGAACCTTCGACCCTCTGCTTGAATGACTAACACGCAAACCTCTCGGCTATACGGGCAAACTCCTTATATAATACTGCTTTTAAAATTAATTTTGAAAAGCTCATATTTTATTGTGCAATGTTAAGTTTAAAAAAAAATTTCTTTAGGCAAAATACTGAACAACATACGCTGGGTGTGTGGTTATTTAATAATTACATTAATTTTTAATACTATTAGTTACTTAAATTCAAATTCAAAAATTTTGAAATTGAAAAATTTTTGAAGAAAGCTTGGCATATTAAAATTTTGGATCTTGTTTACTATGTGAACATTATAGTTTATTGTAATTATGTTCACCAAATATGTGATCAAAATTAAATTTTAATTTGCACATAAAATCTTAAATGTTCACCACATAATAAAAAGAAAGACCATAGTATGGGGCTAACACATTAAGCCTATACTATGTGAATTGTGTGGCGAATTAATTAAAAATTCTAGAGACATAATACTTCACATGTAAAAAACACAAAAATTATTTTAATCTGACAAACTTTGAATGAAAATTTATTATATAACAATATTTGTTCACATAATTTTTTAAATCACTTTAAAAAAAAATTAATGAATTTTTGTGAACATGGCTTTGGTGAGCATCATAATTCACCAAGTCGTCTTGAGTCGATTGTTCACATAGTCGACAAGATCCAAAATTTTAGATTATTTACGCGATCTGACCAAATACTATTCAATTAATCTGGGAGAATTTTACTTTGTTACTACAACTATGTCAAAACTGACAGAAAAATAATTTTTAAAAATTAATTAATTTAAAACAATTGATTAATTATAATGAAAAACATTTTGATAACATTTTATTGTGTGTTGCTTAAGCAAAAAAAAATTGAGTTTTTTTTTTAATTTACAACACACAATAATGTGTGTTTTTCAAAGTAAGCTCATTAGGATTTGAATGTGTGTCGGTCATACTCGAATCACACTACTCCCATTAATTTTTATCAAGATTTGACTCCATTTTAAAAAAATTACTAATAGCTTAAATAAGATTGAATAAATCGCTTTAAAAAATAAAAACAAATAAATATTTTATTATAAAAATAGTTAACTGACACTTTCATTTTATTGTTTTCTAATATTTAATTTAAGTTTCTAGTTTAATTTTTTGGGACAGGACTGAGTCATTCTATTCAATTGATTGTCAGACTAGTGGATGAATATAAACAAGGTTTCGAATCAAGATATATTGAATACCCTATTCCATTGTGTAATTGCTCCCTTATTATTTCCTCTTTTTTTCATGAAGCTTCAACTATATAAACTTCTGTCACATGAAAAAACCTATTTCAATATAAAAATTTTAACTTTCTTTAAATTTTTTTTTTAGCTGATTTACTTTATTTTTATTTCATCTTATTTTTTTTTACTTTATTCTGAAGGAGCTCTTGCTCGGTAAAGAAAACAAATAAAAAAAAAAAAAAAATTTTTTTAATAGTTTAAGTAAAAATTCTTTTAAAAATTTTTAAAGTAAACAAATTTTTTAATTTAACGAAGAACTTGATCTGAGACTTGCATTATGGATTCTTGATTAAAAAAATCTTTTTTTTTATATGTTTCAAATGAATTTTATCAAATAAAATTGAAAATGAAAAAAATTTGAAAATTTTAAGACCAGGAATTATCGAGAAATTACTCATTTTTTTTAAAGATAATAATTTATGATTCGCTTTTTTTAATTGATTTAGATTTAAATTCAGAAATGTTTCCTTTTCAATTTATCAAATTAAAAAAAGTCCTTAAGCATTTATAATTAAAAAAAATAATAAAAACATAAATATATACCTTCGAAGGCTTCAAATCTAGAAAATTATTGAAACATAAAATTAGAAAAAAAAAATTTTAATCTAAAACTACCTGAAAATTCAGTATGAATTGAATTTTGGCTTGAAAGTTTTTGATCATAACTTTTACTTATTCTGTTAGAAAATTTTTTTTTGTATTTCGAACGACCTCTCGAAGGACTTCTATTCCTATTTTTTTGAAATTCATCACGTCTATACTCAGACTTGCTTCGATCTTTTTTAGACATTATTCTATCAATAATGTGTGTCAATTCGCATTCTAAATAATCGCTAGATTTACTGTTTTTATAATTTTTAATATTTTTTCTATCAAAAATAAAATCTCCAAAAATTTTTCTATCTATCATTTCAAAATTATAAGATGAATTGGTATAAACTGAAGCATTTTCTTCATTTAAGATTGAATTTTTTGGCGAAAAATTTATTGGCTCGCTTGATGATTGACTTGTGCTTGATTTACTTATAATGCTTGGTGATACAGTTTTGTTGTAAAGTAGTGGAATATTTTTATTTTTATCAATTTTCTTCTGTTTTTCATTGTACAAATGAAGATAATATCTCAATGTAATCGGATAAATAGAACTCTTAAATTTATTATTATCAAAATCTAAACCAGATAATGTCAAGCAAGTTTTTCTCGGTCTACCTTTAGGTGTTTGCCAACATGAATTTCCTTTTTCCAAAGCATCTTTTTTTAACGGTCTAATTATAGTCTCTTTCATGACCCAGCCGTCTTCACAAGGTTTAAAATTGGTATTAGGTCGCAAATAAATTTTTTTGCTTATTTTTATCTTGTCGCTTTTAGAATCCATAAATGTGGATTGTGAAAAATTAGTTATATTTGTAACCGAAGTTGAGAACTGACCTAAGTGTGAGCTTGATTCTAAAAATTGAGAGTTGACCGAAGAAGGCAAAGAAATGTTCAGACTTGACTCTTGGTCCGAATTGTTTGAAGATCTGTCAGTTGAAAAATCAGCTTGATTATTCTCATTAATATTGAATTCTGCAAATTCCTTGTGTTTTCCAACTTGGCCACAATTAGAAACTCGAGATGATGTGCTACTATAGTCTCTTTTGTATGAACTATTTGATGAAAAAGAACTTGCCTCTGTTTTTAAAAATCCAGTTGAGTTTTTTAAATTTTTTTGAAAGGCTTGTTCATATTTGTCAGCGTGGAAAAAATCTAGTACATTGTCCTCAAGATTGGTATCTTTGTCCAACAAATTTCTTGATTTAATTTGCTCCTCTATTTGGTTTTGCTCTGAGTTTTTCGACGTTTCCGCTTGTTTGGTCATTTTAAAATTTATTTAACAAACAACTAAACAGTTTGATAGATTTTTTTTTATTATTTTTTTTTAATTTTCATGAGAATATTCTCATCCACTTTAATGATAGTTTTTAATTGTCTTTTAATTTGGTTTTGCTTTTGTTTTGAAAATATTTTACCTAGTTAAATAAATTGAGAATAAAAAATTTCACTTGTTAATCAAGTTTTTATTGGTCTTTTTAATTAGGTAAATTTTGATGCTCGCTCTAAATAGAGAAAATTTTAATTTTGTTTTTTTTTATTAATTTTTTTCTTATTTTTGAATAGAATTTATTTTGGTTTGTCATGAAGATCAAAGCTATGCTATTTAGACCACGAAAGTTAAATTGAAGTCAATTAAAATCATGTCCAATCTCAATTTATTTGAATCAATTAAAATAGTAGCTTTGGAGATTTTAAAAGATTTTTAAACAAGCAAAGCAAATAAATATCGCATGAGCACAGTTTATTCAAATTAAATGTTGAGGTAAATTATCATTCAAATTTGCATTCTCACATCATTGATTTTTTAAATAAAATAATTTATAAAAAATTCGCTTTTTCTTTGAGTGAGAAGCCTTAAAACTAGATAAAAATTTTCCCACCAAATCTATTTAATTAACTTTTGGTTCATTTAGATCTTATTTTATTTTTTTTTAATTCAAATTTAGCATTTAGTAATTTACAAAAAGGAAACTTAGTTGAAGTTTTTTATAAATTGCCTTTGATTCTGACTGATAGATTTCCGATTCTTTTTATTTGGCTGAGTTTAATTTAAAAAAATTAAAAAGATAATAGATTTTGGCTCGGACTTTTTTTTAAAAAAAAGTCCAGACTTGGACTTGACTTGAGACTTGTGACTTTTAAACAACTCTGATATTGACAATTGTCTCTCATTAGATATTTATTTAACGTTATTAATTATGATGACTTTAACATGCTTAATAATAAAATTAGTCACTATAACCTGGACTATATTCAGCATAGAGTCATCAAACATCTTTCTCGATTTATTTTCAGATCAATAAATTTTTCAAACTCACCAAAAGGATCAAAATCAATAATGTTTGGTAACTTCTCTAGAAACATAATTTATAATTTAAGAAATTCAAATGAATAAAAAATACCATCTAAATCTGACTAAAAAGTCTGTTTGTGTTTGAATGGGTTTAAGTAGTAGGATTCAGACTTGGGCAAAAGTCAAAGAAAAAAGTCATTTTAAAGTCTTTTCAAAGTCAAGTCACTGACTTGACTTTGAAATTTTCGGAAGTCAAGTCATTTGACTTGACTTTAATTTTTTTTTTTTAAAGTCAAGTCATTTGACTTGACTTTAATTTTTTTTTT